>CAXKVT010000112.1:600000-872500 GCA_964058875.1 Carex rostrata
ATTCTAAGAAAAGAAAAAGTTTCTATTAGTTGACTTTGTCCCATAACAACTGGATAGAAAATAATAGAATTTACTAGGGTAAGAATGCAAAAGTAAAAAAAAAAAGAACAAAAAGACAAAAAGAAAAGAGAAACACAAATTGTGAAACAGGTCTACCCCCATCTCTCTATCACATTGACATTGACTTTTCATCTCTCAAGATATTGACTTTTCAGTAGTTAATCCTCCACTAGAACTACAAAGTCTTTCTTCTTCCAAAACTAACTAAATAATTTTTGGCAGCTAAAGATGCACTGGAAAAGCCATGAATGTGGTCTTCTACTGAATCACCTAGGGTTTTTGTAGGGTTTGTTGTTCTGATTGGAGGCTCCAATGTTGCGATCGCATCGACCCATGACTACACGAAGAGAGTTTTCGTGCCTCTATCGAACTCTTCTTCTTCCATGGAGGGAGCGAGGGGCTTTATGCTTCTTCCGATCGCCACTCTTTCATCCGGTATTTAATGTGTATTGTGGTCAAGAATAATTTAGGTTAAACGTCCATCGGACTCAAATTTGAGTTCGATGGATTTCGTGTATGTCCAATCCGCTTTATGATCCATGCCCACCACTTTAATCTCTGTGTGTGTCCGTTTCAATATTCATGTGCACGGATACTAAAGCGAAGGCAGACACGAAACTTATCATACTCAAATTTGAGTCTGATGGGTTTCGTGTCTGTATGATCCCCTTTAAGTTCAGCGATTGTAGAGTTACTTTTATAGCCACAACATGACATCTAAAATATTCTTTTGTCAAACATCTCTTCTCAGCAATTCAATCTCAGGCTTTGATAATATCATAAGAGGAGGGATCCAATTACACCTTTTTTGGTGACAACGAATTACACTCTCGATTTTTGAAGTTTTTAAAGTTCAAATAGTCGATTCAAACGGTTCAACATAATAGATATATTAAAATATGATTGCAGATCAAATTTTACATTTTTGAAATTTTTTTACTATTTATTAAGTATTTAACAAAATCGCTATATTCAGACCATTGAATTTTTGTACCCATCTTAATAAATAGTAAAAAATTTAAAAAAAATGTAAATTTTGATCTGCAAGCATATTTTAATATATCCATCATGTTGAACGGTTTGAATTGACTGTTTGAACTTTGAAAATATAGAATGTAATTCAGTGTCACCAAAAAAATGTGTAATTGGATCCCTCCTCATATCATAATACATATATATGGGTAAGGCTAAGGTGATATGGGTTGCATAGAGGACTACGGTGTTACGGCTCAATATTTGAGTTTTCAAAATCTAAACGATCAATCCAAACTGTTAATCTTGTTCTCCATATTAGTATGTGTTTGGAAACTAAATTTTACATTTTTTGAAATTTTTTTAGATAGGTAGAAAATCAGTTGATCTAAAAGTTCTGCACCATTCAGATATTTGATTTTCTACCTATCTAAAAAATTAGTAAAAAAATTTTCAAAAAATATAAAATTTGGTCTCCAAACACATATTAATATGGAGAACAAGATGAATGGTTTGGATCGACCGTTTGGATTTTGAAAACTTGAATATTGAGCCGTAGCACCGTAGCCCTCTATGCAACCCATAGCACCTTAGCCTTACCCCATATATATATATATATATAGTTACTTGTACTGACACACACTTGCATGCACTGAACTGTCAAATAGCAAATCCAGTAAGGTGTCTTAATACTTGATGCTTTCAGAATACAACCAATTAATGATCTTTATGTTAAACCTAGTATTATGGGACCCTGCTATATTTGACCTTTCACACATTTTTGTGTAACAATTAGCAGCATTACATGATTCAAATACAACATGGCATAATCATAAAGAATTAATGCAGCTTAATAGCACAGTTTATCTCTGAAGCATATATATTGTCATGCTTAAGAGATATAATACATTTTATATACTTTATGTTAATGTTTCTTTGTTGAATTTCTCTTCTTCAGGTTCGAATCAGTTACATTTAAAAGAACAAAAGAATCAACTGCATATATTATACCATGACAAGCAAATAAAGACTGGCCTAGTTGAGGCCATAATAGTGGAAAGTCAAGATAGAGACAAGATAGGTGGTTCTTACTTCAACTCATACCAAATCTAGCTGTTGCACACGTGAATTGCATGTAAAAAGTTATTTGTGAGGTCATAATATATATATCAACCCGAAATCCGATAATTCAGAGTGGCCGATCGAAACGGATATCTCCAGACTTTCTTTGATGGAAAGAATGAAGAGACAACCATGGTGAACCAAACTTTGTACATATATATATAAACCATACAGCTAGGCATGTACTACATGTATTTTATGTTTTGTGACCCGCAAGTACTTGATAGCCATGGGATGACTATTTATTTGACATGTTTAGCGTTTCTCCTATGCTAGCTCTAGTCAAGTGAGAGATTGATATATAGTGCTGTGCACTAGAAGCCAATTAATATATAGTGCTGTTGGTCCTTAAGTTCATATATATATACTACCTGTATTTTATGTTTGTGACCCGCAGCCTGATGTTTGTGAGATGACTTTTACGGGAAGAACTATTTGGCCAAACCCACAATCGTTTGTTCAGTACATTTATTATTCGACTTGTTTAGAGTTTATGCATGTGTGCTCTAGTGAGAGATTAATAGGGTCATATGTGCTCTAGTTCAAGCGAGTTACAAATTTATTTATCCAATTGAAATGTGCACTTTTTACAATCAACCTTTACATATATATATATATATAGTGTGTGTGTGTGTGTAGGCGGTTACATTACAACGCCTCCTTAATTGACTTCCTAGTCGCTACCACATAATTATGAGCTGGGCTGGGATTGGAAAGCCCAGTATGATTTCAATGGGCCTTTTAATGGGCTAAGTTTCTGTAATTCTTGATGAGCAAATTTCATATTTTTCCAAACCATATGCATATTCCCAATTTGCAAATTTTGTTTATTATTGAGAGAATGTGCTCTCATCCTCCGGAATTTATAAATTCTTTTCAACATGTGGAGCTTTTAAATGAATGTTTTAAATTTCAGAATTAAAATTAACAAAAAATATTATACCAATATTTTGATTTGAAATTCTGAAATTTGGAGTTTGAAAAGTTGAACTTCCGGGTTTTGAAATTTGGATTTCGAGAATATCAAGTTTTTGAACTTTAGTACATTGCGGTTTATTTCTCATATACAGGATTTCTTGTTACCAACTTTATAAACTATTTTATTAGAATGAAGAACGAATAATTAAGAAATAATATCAATATTGCTAAGTTAGTAATTCTTTATATATTTCCTGTACAAAAAAAAAGTTTCTCACAGTTTTGAGAATAAAAAAAGAATTTTCTTAATTCCCCACCGAAACTCTTGTTTATGTTCTCTTTTGTATATTTAAAAAATTCTAACAAAAACAATTTTCTAAATTTCTAAATATTTATTTAAGAAATTTTGAATTGCTTTATTTCTCAATTTAGGATATTGCAATATACGGTCTTCAAATTTCGAAAATTTCAAATTATAGATTCTTAAAATTAATTGACATAAAACAATGTGCAAAAAAAAAAAAAAGTTGAGACCACACTTTTTTTTTTGAATTTAACTTCAAAATACCTGAGTTTAATTAATGTATACCCAATTAATATGTCAAGATGCAATAAAAATGAGATGAATTAAAGAGAACTCAAGTAGTTCATCTCTAAAAACTAAACTAAAAATATCCTACAAATAAATGGTTACACAAATTCAAATAAGCATTATTCTACTTTCTTCATTTCTTTGATCACTCCTTTTGATCTCTCAAACAATAGGGATCCTAGTGAGATCATCAGGCAAATCCCAAAGCATGCATTCCGATCCGAACAACATTTCGTCGCCTTTCCTCGCATCCTTCGCAATCTCCTCCTCGTCACCTTCGTCTTCGTCTCCATTCTCGTGAAGTTGGCCGGGCAACTGTTCACCTGGCACCTCATTACACGTGCTTCCGGCAGTGCACATGCTAGGACTCCATCCAGAACCTTCACCTTCATTCCCGTAATTCGGAACATCGTACCGGAACTCATCAACTACCGCCTGATACGTGCGGCCCATTGTACCGGCAAACCCGTCAACCTGATGATCAGCTAAGCCGGAACTCATCATGACATCCCAAGATTTATCGGAACCGTTGTTTGGATCTTGCATTATGGCCCGAGAAAGCCCGAGTTTTATCCGTTGGATTGTCCGATCGTTGTTATCATCGGAAGGGATAAAATTTTGTACGGCTGGATCCATGATCATGTGTTGAGTTGACGAGCCCGACGGTGGAGAGAAATCAATGCGCTTTTTAGTGAGGAGATGAAGCATCTCATCTTTGAAGCAACCAAGAGCTGCTTCGGCCAAGTGGGCCACTTGCGGTGGGGCCAATGTGGTGGCGATTTCTGCCATGAGGTGAGAGAACGGTTTGTGGGTCACCGGGTCAATGCCCATCCCGGACAACTTTTTCTTGAGCTTTGTATTCCAGTGATTCTTGACATCATTGTCAGTTCGTCCCGGCAACTGTGCCGCAATCAAAGACCACCTACAGTAAAATTTACAAAATATATAGTAATTAGAATGTCTCAAAAATAAACACAAAATGAAAAACCAGGAAAAGATATATAATATGGTACCGGTTTCCAACAACTGAATGGAGTTTGACGATGATTTGCTCTTCGGCCTCAGCGAACTCCCCATGCTTGAGGTCGGGACGGAGGTAGTTGGTCCATCGTAACCGGCAACTCTTCCCGCATCTTTGCAAACCTGCCATTATATATACATGCATATATGTCCATGTCAATTTCCAAAATAACCTTATAAAACAATGTTAAGCAAAAAAATATAAAATGAAATTATTACCGGCATTTTTCGGTATGAGTCGCCAATTTTTGGTGCCGTGTTGTGCGATGTAAGAAGCGAGCTTGTTATCTTCCTCTGGAGTCCATTGTCCTCTCTTCACACTCTCTTTCTCACAACATGGTATCCTCCCCATGGAAGTGTGTGTGTGTGTGTGTATATATATATATATCTATCTCTCTCTCTCTCACTGGTACGGTTGTGTACCTTCTTTTTAATATAGGTGATATATATTTGATGATGTATATGTATATATTAAAAATGTCGTTCGTGTGTGTGTATATATAGGGTTTGAGGGTTGGAGGGTCGTGTGTGTGTGGGTGCATAGGAGGGGTAAGCTGCATGATTTGTATAAAGAATTCAACGCTTGCTGTGTGCATGATTCTAGGGTTAGTTAGCACACCCACATTTTGCCTGGTCAACCCCCCCCCCCCCCCCCCCCCCCCCCCCCCTCATTTCTCTTTTTATGGGTATTTCATTCGAAATTGAGTAACTAATTAAGTGCATTGTTTTTCTCTTTGTTAGTATGAAATTCTGAATGGCTGATAATTAATAAACAGTATGTATATATTCTTTTTCTTGTGGCATGTTGATTTACATTTTTTTAAGTTCATTTCATGCTACAATATATATATATATATAAGTTAATTTTAATGTATTTATTTTCATCATTTTGTCTTACCACTTGATTTTTATACTAAATTACTTCAAAAAATTTGTATGTAATTAAACATATATATAACTAAGAAAGTAGATCGATTTCAACGATTTGAAATATTCATTTGAAGCCATATCAACTAGCACAAAAATTATTTAGCATTGTTAGCACAAAAGGGGGTTTTCTTAAATTTAAGTAATAAAAAAATGTTCTACTGAAAGTATAGGTACTCTTTGTATCATTTATCTAACTTAGAATCTCCAAACAAAAATAGTAGCTCTGATCCTCTACACCCACATTTCAAACTTCTAGTGGAGATTATACTATCTATACATAGGTCCAAAGTAGGCCCCTGTTAATACTTTTTTGGGCCTCTTGGGCTTGTAGTTGTTAAATATTATTTTGGGCCCCTTGGGCTTTTAGTTGTTATTAAAAGTTATTGGTAATAACAGTAGAACTTTGTCTTTCAAGATTTAAGAACTTTCATTTTTTTCTGAATAAATGGGTATTTACCGTTTAATAAAACACATTTTAGTTAGTTCTATTGGCAAAACCAGGTACATATATAATAGGTTATCTATGAATGGTTAGATATTGATTTTTACTCTTAAAATTGTGTTGATATTGTGTTAATTCAGTGGAATAAATTTCAAAGTTGACATTTTTCCTGGCTCAAATGCCTATTTTTAGGCACATCTGAATGTAGCGTAGCGAGAAACAGTCGAACCGTCACCTATAACACTGCATGGTTGGCCCCACCATGCCAACAGAAACAAATCAAAAGGAGGAGAAGAGAAGGGGGAGGTAGATAGATAGAGGCAACCATATTTCTCCCTTTTTTCTATTCCTTTTGTTGTTCTTTTTGTTTATTTTTAATCGTCTTCGTTTGTCGACGCCATATCATAAATTTAAAAACTAATTGGAGGTAAATAGAAGAGATTATTAAATGGAGAATTTGATGGGATTGCTCAAGGTCCGTGTGGTGCGTGGCATTAATCTCGCATGCCGGGATACAACAAGCAGCGATCCTTATGTCGTTCTTCGTTTGGGTAAACAGGTAATTAATTTCATGCTCAATTTGAGTTATTCAAAAGATTTTTTCTCTTTTTTGATGTGCATTGTAACAATCAAATGAAATTAGATCCATTAGCAATATAATAGGCACATTGTTACATGGCAAACAATCAGATATTTGATATTTTAGAGACAAGAAAAGAAAAATAGTTTGTACTATGAATCAAGGTGTTTTTAACTTGCTACAAGGTTTTGAATTTTGAATTTTGATTGCAGAAATTTAAGACTAGCGTCAAGTGGAAGAATGTAAATCCAGTGTGGCAGGAAGACTTGACTCTCCCCATTACTAATCCCTCCTTACCAGTCAAACTGGTACACACATACCCCCCTAAACTATCTCAAAGTTGTCTAAAAAGAAAGATTCTCTTTTTGTGTGTGAGGCTATGGTACTATGCATAGCGTGGATTGGTTCGTATATTGGACCAATATCTCTGTTTTCAATCTCCAAACCGTCAATATAAACCGTTCAACATGATCTCCGTACAAAAATGTACTTGTACATCAAATATTACAATTTGAACAACTTTTTATTTTTATGTTTTTAAATATGTAAAAAATCACTTGCTCTTAACATTAGAGACCATTCAAAAGTGGTATTATTTACCAATCTAATAAAAAGTAGTAAAAATAAAAAAACTAAACAAAAAAAATGTAAAATTTAGTTTGCAAGTACATTTTCATATATAGATCATATTGAATAGTTCAAATCTACTATTTGAACTTTGAAATAAAAAATATTAATCCATAGTACAAACCAATCCACACTCTGCATAGTAACATAGCCTCGCTCATGTTGTTTCGTTCATTAATTAGGAAATCAAGTTGAAATGAACTTGTTGTAGGAAGTGTATGACAAGGACAGGTTTAGTCGGGACGACATCATGGGATACGCAGAGTTTGACGTAGCGCCTTTCGTGGAAGCGGTGAAGATGGACCTGGCAGGGTTGCCAAACGGCATAGTGGTGAGAACATTGCATCCGTGCCGACAAAACTGTCTGGCTGATGAGAGCAACATCACTTGGAAAGACGGCCACATTGTTCAAGAAATGATCCTTCGCCTCAAGAATGTCGAGACCGGTGAAGTTGAGCTCCAGCTTCACTGGGTGAGCATCCCCGGCATTGAGCTTTAACATGACAACATAAATATTTTCAATATTTCATCTCTGGATATACTAATTGTTATTATCTTAAAAGATTGATGTAACTCATCGTGTGCTCGGGTGCTCGGGCTCGGAGACCTGACACCAAAATGGTCTTGGCACCATGAATTATAAAACATTTACTTGTGTATTTTGAAGAGAAAAGTTCAACAAGTTATCTACTATATTTTGGAGGAAGTATATACATATTCATTTGATTCCCTTCTGATTATAAGATAGACTCTGTACATATATTTTCCTATTTATCTCAAAGAAATTCATACTGAACAACTCTTTTATCTTTCTTCAACGAGGAAGGTTCAAATGAGATTCTTGTACTTCCATTATACTTTCATTTTTTAACTTTTTAATAATTTAAAATTTAAATCTCAAATATTAAAATAAAGCGATTAAATTTGTTCGATATCATTTTCTCTATAAGCATAAAGATTATCAGATTAATTAACCACACACTCGCTACTCTCCATTCATGTGAGCCAAGGGCCTGACCATTCGGTTGATGAAGTTCAATGCTTCCGATCCATGCCCATGAATTGTGAAGCCTTCTATAATTTGGGTCCTTGTATTTAATGGTATTTGACTTTTTTTTTTCTTTTTGTCAAGTTTTTCTTTCCTTTTGAGCTCCTTGTATTTTTCAAAACTAGAGGTGGTTATTTGTTTATTTGTTGGAAAGAAAAAAAAAATTGGTGAAGTTGTTGAATATGATGTACCATACCACCTTTTTGGCAAGATCAAAAGATAGTTCCTCTCTAATAGTAATAGATGATGCACCACATAATCTCTCTCACCATTAAACGGCCCAAAGTTTGCTGAGCATTTGGTATTTTATTTGTATTAAAAATGGAAGAAATTGAAACAATTAAGCTAGTAATGTACTAATATTGTAATATCAACCTTCCCCCATTGAAGTTTTAAAAATATATTAGAAGTTTCCAAAATTAAACAAAATGAACCATCATGATAATTTGCTGACAACTTCATTCTGCGTGTACAGGTTTTGTTTAGTTTACTGAGATATTGAATAATTTACGAGGAGAATTTAGACAAAGAAAAGATAAATCACAAGAGAGGAGATAAGAAAAATATTTCATATATTATCAAAAGCTCAATCTAAAGAAAAATATGACATGCTATTATTCCTTCTTATAATCCATCCATCACATAATAAACAACACAGAAAAACTAAAAGTCCAATATAGAAACTAACACCACATAATGAACTTAGAAATTTTAACTTTTGTAAACTCTAACATAATTAAAATGACATAGAAATTATAAATAGTCAATTTAAAAAATAATAACATAATCTCGTATAAAACACAACATAATTTAATATTACAATTAATCATCATAGGAAATGATGAACTAGTGGGATCCGTGAGTCCGCCTTCTTGATTTGTGTTCAACTATTCAAGAAGATTGAAGAACAATTAAATTGTACCTAGTCTGAGTCCGAGTCTAAATAAGTTTGATTTTCGTCATAATTACTTATTATAATCATTAGACACTGTTTTTGAAAAGTATGACTCTCACACGTAGGAAAAGAAAATTAAATCATTAACTAGTTAAGGGGATGTTTGAGTTACTAGTGTTGTATACATATACATACACACGCACACACACCACATATATATATAGAAGAGGGTTCAAATGCCTCCATTTATTGTGTCTCTACCATGCCTTCATTTCTAAAAGGATTAATAAATCAAAATTTAAATCATAAATGTCAAAATAAAACAGTTAGATGTGATCTATATTATTTTATCTCTATGTTCATAAAAAAAATATATTACATTTTGATTTTATTTTTATGTGAATCAATCATTTGAAAAAATCAACATCTATAAATTATCTATATTAGTACGTTTTTACAAGTTCTTGATGACAACCAAAATAAAGTTGAAATGTTATAATTTTTTACACGTGTATAGACAAAATGATGTAGATTATATTCAATGATTTTATTTTGACTTTTAAGTTTTAAATTTTTAAAAATGGAGGCGTGATGGAGATACAAAAAATAGAGGCATTTGAACCCTCCTCATATATATATATATATATATATATATTGCTTTTTCGAATGAAGTTGTCTAAAATTGAAACCAAGTATATCAAATAAAGTGTCTGCACATTTTCTTATTTTTTTAATGTTTGCTTTATCCAATTATAGAAAGAGTAATTGATTTCAATGCTACATGCTATTTTACTAAAAAAAATGGCATAAATTCTTCGCATTATTTTTTTATTTTTAAATTAGTATTTGTATCTTAAAGTTCATATAACTCAATTATCTTACAATTGTTTTTTTTTTGTATCCGTATTTGTAGATTGTCCGCTCTGTACGTATATATCCATATCCGTTTAAGACAACTTTAGTTTAAATTTTAACAATCATTTACTATTCGTATTCGTATATGCTTATTGAAAATTGTTTATTGAAAGGTGAATACGAATTTGGTATTAGCATTATCTGCTCCATTTACACACCTATTGTAGTAGGTATTAGGGGCTGATCCAGGATTTTAGTCCGGGGTAGGCATAAAATACTAATAAAAGTGCAAAAAAAAAATTTACCATATAATCTCATGAGCTAAAGTACAAAATGCTAACAAGACTATAAAATAAGAAAAATAGTATTGTTTTACATATAAGAAAAAAAAATATAATAATACCTATCTAGTGAAATCAAGTCGATGAGATGAATCAAGGTTGCCTCTGTGGTTCTTCAGATGTTGAAATCTTTGCATAATTTTTTCATTACAAACACCCTTAAATAAATCCCTCTAAATATAAGTAACCAAATAATCATTCAACCATTGATCTCCCATGCTATTTCTTGAGTCGTTGTCAATTTCACTAATTTGTAAACCAAGGGATAAACAATATATTTTTTTTTCTTTTTCACAAGTTTTTGAGAAAGTTCAACTAATCCCCTTAACTCCAAAAAATCACTATTGTTTTTCAAATCCAAATAATAATTCTCCAATTTATTTTCTAGATTACCAAGCTCACATTGGTTGAAATCCGAGGGATAGAATTGAGCAAGTTTAAGCAACTTGTCTTTGTTAAATGAAGAAAAAGAATCATTTGGGTATAAACATGACATACATATAAGGAGTTTGGTAGTTGTTTCCGTAAATCTATCATTAAACTCTTGTAATTGTATATCAATAACTGTGTTAAACATTTCAACACGATAGTAATGCAAATTATTAAATCCCATTGGCCGACGCCGTGATATGTCGGGACGGATACCCTCCATGTCCGGAATTTCAATACCGTATTTCTCACAAAATGCACACACTTCTTGGAATAACAATCCCCATTCACTATCTCTCATTTGTTGCAATCGAAATTTAGCGGTTCTCACCAAACACATAGTATTAACCACATATTGATTTTTACATTGCAAGGCTTGCGATAAATCATTGGTGATGCCTAATAACTTTCTCATGAGATGACAATTAAACACAAAATCAAAAGAGCGCATCGTTTCCAATAGTCCAATTGCCTCTCCTCGATGTTCATCATTTATCCCCTCCAATTCTACTTCCTCAATTACATCTATTGTGGCCGAAAATAGTATAATCAAACTATTTAAAGTTTTGTAATGAGAACTCCATCGAGTGTCACATGGACGTGCAAGACCCATTTCTTGGTTCAAACATTTTCCGGTTACTATTTCATTATTTGAAAGAGCTTCCACAATTTTCTCTAATTATTTCTCACGTAATTGATCACACCTTTTGCAAGATGCACAAACAACATTAATAATAGTAGAAACAATTTGAAATAAACGCCAAACCTTATTATGTTTCTTGGCCACTGAAACAAGAGTTAGTTGAAGTTGATGTGCAAAATAATGCACATAGTATGCGGATCCGTTTTCCCGCATGATCAATGTTTTGAACCCATTGAACTCCCCTTGCATATTATTAGCTCCATCATACCCTTGACCACATAATCTAGAAAATGTTAGACCGTACTTACCAAATAAACTCTCAAGTGTTGGGACTTGGGAACATGAATAATACCTAGAAACCGTTCAACAACATAACCTTCTTTATTCACAAATCGAATCACAACTACCATTTGCTCTTTGACTGAGACATCCCTTGACTCATCAACCGAGAACCATTCATCTCTCAGCTCCGCAATTACCTCCTTAATTGTCTCCTCTGCACAAGCATTCACTAAATCATTTTGGATTGATGGTGCGATCAACTTTAGGTTTTGAGGACACTTGTCCAAAATCACCTTATCTATTTCTTTATTATAATCTCCTAAAAATCTCATAAACTCAAGAAAATTTCCTTGATTGTTAGAGCTTTCGGACTCGTCATGCCCGCGAAATGCCAAACCTTGCCTCAAAAGAAGCCAAATTGTATCTATAGTAGCATTTAGTTGTATTCGATAATTCATATCTTCTTTAACACTATGTTTATCTAACACAGTTTGAATGCTTTGGTTTTGATTCATCAAATTCATACACATCCTATATGCCTGATTGTGCAAACTATTTGAATCACTGACATGCTCGTCAAACCCTTTCTTTGATTTCTAATTTATATAACCCTCTCCAACAAAAATGGTCATTCCACCTGAACCGACATAATTCGGTCTAAATAGATAACAACAAAGGCAAAATGCCGCATCTTTTTCGATGCTATATTCTAACCAAGTGTTGTACTGATTAAACCAATTTTTGTTAAATCTTATAATTTTATCATCTATATCTCTTTGGGGAAAGTTATGGTTGTAAGGTTGAAATGGTTTTTTTATTAGATAAGAACGACATACACTGTCTTGCTCATTTGGATTGTATTGAGATATAGGTGGCCTTAAACCAGGATTAGGAGGACATTCTTGTTCGGCACTGTTAGACTCGATTTGTCTTGGTTCTTGTGAAGTTGAACCAATTGGAGACTTAGGCACAAGCTTATAGAACTTGTCCATTTCTAATACCCTAAAATGTAGAATTCAATGTCATTAATTAGGTCAAGCAATTCAAGCAATCACTCAAACAAATCAAGCAATTCACAATTCAAGAGAAAGATGTGAAATCAAGTATCAAACCATTTATAATTTACAATTCAATTCAAGCACAATTCAAGGGTTTCAACATTTCAATTATCAATTAAAGCACAATTCAAGAGATAATTCAAGCCCTTCAACAATTCAAGCAACAAATTATATATAATTCACAATTTAATTCAAGTAACAATTAAAATCAGAAATTAAGACCTTACGAAAAGAGTCGAAAGAGGAGGAGAATGAATTAGGGTGAAGAGCGTGCGTGCTGGCTTGAGGGCTGTGCTGTGATCTCTGACTTGTTCAGCGTGAGGGGCTGAGGGTTGTGCTGTGCTCTCTGAACCGTTCAGCGAGAGGGTTGTGCTATGCTCTCTGATTCGCTAGGAAGAGATATTTTTTTTTATTTTGAACTCGCGTGAGGGACAGGGTTGTGCTCTCTGACTTGTTATTTGTTAAGATCTCTTTGGGTCATATTTTTTAATGCTCAAAGAGTCAAAGTCTTTTTTGTTTGGAAGTCATGACCCCTGCGTAGAAAACAAACAAATAAATTTGTTTCGACAATTAGATATCAATTATATCGAAATCACTTCTCTTTTTTTCAGGGGCGAAATAGAGAAACTTGAGATTGGGGAGTTAAATAATCTACTGAAGTGTAATTTTATTTTATAAGAAGGATTGAAAATATATTATGACTATTTCATGCTAATTATAGATATATTGGCATTGCATTGATTCATGCGTGTCAATAATATATTTGATTGTTATCTACACACAATACAATTTCAAAATTTTCATTAAAAATTGTGTTCCAAGTCACCAACCAGTAATATTCACAAGAGATTTTTATTTTTGAATTTCAAATTTGCAAGCTTTCGAACAAAAATATTATCTTGAACCACTAATAATTCAAAAACTGTTTTTCTTCTATTATTATTATTATTAATTATTAACTGTTTTCATAGTTTATCAACTTTTATTTAATTTAGTTTATTGACTCTGTTAATGTACACGCATGAGAAATTGAGAATAATAAGATTTCACAATATGTTTGAAGACATCCTTGCATAGTTTCACTGCATCACAAAATTAAAGCAACTATACTTTTATATTGTATGTAAAATTTTAATGTATTTATTGAGATATGATAATGATCGTTAATTGTTGAAACCTTTTGTTATTGAATTGTTACATAGAGCTAGCATATAATGAATAATCGAAAAAGGACTAGACATTATTTAGAGTAAATTAAAAATAGATACAAATTAAGTTGGTACCGATAGATTACCAAATATAGAAACAATATCAACGGTATAATAAATTAGCCGTTTAGGCTCTGTAATATATAAAAATATATATAACCATTAGAGCTATATATATAGGTTACTTCATTATTCATCTCCTCATATATATAAAGTTCAAGCAATATATAATGTATTGCTCAATTCATTAACAATCCTTATTGCACCAGCACAACAAAAATGAAATACTTTTCGCGAGAATAAAAAAGTGATTTTTTGTGACGGATTACTCTTATTGTTCAGTTTTTTTCTTTTTGCAATGGTACTTTTTGCAATGAACGACCGTCATAAAAGTGTTTTTTCCCTCGCAAAAAGTGTCTACTTTGTTGTAGTGCAGCATCGTCCCGTTGGATTACAGCCGCCACCCTTTGGGTATCCTTCATTCTTGACAAGATTTTTTGAGGCTCCCATAAAAAGAGGCATTCTGGCAAAGGGCTGAATCGCAATTATACGTACTGCTTGATACTATGCATTCTCCATGTGCTAGTTCCATTTCTTTAATTTTAGACACCAAAAAAAAATATGATGTCAGATAAATGCAAAAGTACAGTATAATTAAAATTATAAATAAATAAATGGGAACAATTTGGATTCTGTGTCTGTCTGATCCACTTTAAGATTAACGTGTGTTCATTTCTTTTTTAGACACAAAAAATATAATGTCAGATAAATGCAAGGTACACTATAAATAAATAAATGGGAACAAAGTTGGGTTTCGCATCTGTCTGATCCGCTTTAGGATTTACGCATGAATATTAAAGCGATGTGCACAAATCCTAAAACTCATGAGACTCAAACTTGAGTCCGATGAGTGTCGGACCCACATTGTTCCCTAAATAAATATATATATGAAATGTGAGCATTAATTACTAATATATGCTTTATTGTTTGATAAGTCATTAATGCAAGTTTTTTCTAAAATAAAAATTTGGCAAACTTTTTGTGATTTTGTCCCGATTAAGGTACAGTTAAATTTTTGAAAAGCTTTAAAAAATCAAAGCAATTGTAATTGCTATTTATTATATATATTTTTTCTTTTGCACTAAGAATGAAAATGAAACTGAGAGAGAGATGTTTGTATTTGATATCACATACAATTATGAGTGATAATGTAAAGTATTTGAAAAGGATATTTGCCTCTTTTTATGGGATTTACAGATTTTGTTTTTGATAGCTTACGAAAAAATTTATACTTGAAATTTGAGCCTATGCATTCAAGAGATCAAGCATAACTTTACTTTTCTTTCAAAACAACCGTATCCTCAATATTTTTTGTATAATGATAAAGATTTAATGAATGCTAATGTAATGTTAATATTTGGATCCTGATCATCCTGTTTCATCAGCAATAATATTTGCTGGTAATAGTAAAAGAAGGGAAAAAAAAAAAAGGATAATGGTAAAACCAGATGAAGCAATAAGAGGAGAATCAATGATGGGAAAAGCTTCTGCACACGCTCCATCGAAAACAAAGAAAACATGAGAGATAGAAACTTTCTTTCTTTCTTTTTTACAAGGAGGAAAATGTTTTATGATTATGATATCTAGAATATATATATATATATATATATATATATATATAGGCTCTTGTCAGATGCTGGCAGCATACCTGGATAATGCTTTTTTGGATTTTAAATAATGAATCTTGATCTATAAATAGTTACTGGTAATCAGTTTAGACCAGGGTGTTTGATAAAAATCATCTTGGTATAGGATTAAGTATGTGAGTAAATCTGGACCCTCTGATCAGAATCCAGGTCAATCCGGTCCGAGATGAAATGCACAGGGGCCCTTTAATGTTCGTGCGGATTCTAAGAGACCATCCCAAAAATAAAAAAATAAACAGAGAATTATGCTACTAGAAGTGGTTTTAAGATGAAAAGAACAACATTGACTTAATAATTTTTTTAACCAGATAAAGTTACTATCACTTGATTAAAAGCAAAAAAATTCAGAGCAAACAAATTTCTCTTTGTTTATTTGTTGGAGATTGAGTAGACATCCGTAAATAACAGAGAAAAAAAGCTCCTTTCCTGTCCAAATAAGATAATTTTACTATTTATCTGAACTGATCAAATTGGCTGTCTACTATTTGCATCTCACTACATCCCTGATATTATTAGAATTTTTAATATGAGATGATAGTTTTTAATTCAGTTTAGAGATGTGAGAGAGTTTTTTATTTAGAAAGAAACTATGCAGTAAAGTTTCTTATTAAGAAATTATTTATAAACTACACGTTGGCTCAAATTATTTCTTTTTTTAAATTTATTTATGGCATAGCTTAATAAAACTCTAAAATTAATTTCAAAGATGTGAGAGTTTAAAAACTATAGTCATTAATTAATTTCTAAAAAATAGTTAACAGTTATTTAGAAACTAATTTCGGTTGCAGAAATGTAGCAGTGCTCGACTCCTTTATTAGGATTGAGTCATGATAAATTATATAATTGCTAAAAAATACTAGTTAATTAATAAATTTAGGAAATTCAAACCTCTCTGAAATCTTCTATCTTGCTTTTAGCATCAGCCACATTCCTCAGAGGTTTCTTATAGACCGCTTTCTTTGATCAAATTATTTGAAATGCCAAAATATTTCGCCAAGTCCCTTTTTTTAATGAGTGGAAACTGATTCGTTTTTCTTTTCAATTAAAAAAAAATAGATTTAGAAAAAAAAAAAAAAAAAAAAAATAGGATGGGTTCATTCCAGAAGGGCCTTGCTCTTTTAGCAAACAAATTTCTCATGATGTCCTATAATTTTAATTTTGAATATTATGTTTGATTAGATAAAAAATATTGGATAAGAGGATAATTTTTATTTGCTGTGAGCTTGTTAGAGATTTGTTTTTATTTTTTTATCTTCCTACTTATTATAATCCGAAAAAAATAATAATATCAAAATGGAGCCTAAAAAAATCATTTTTTTTTAGTTATAGTTTCACTTGTATATATTAGATAAAAACTTTGTTATTTTTGTTTTATTTTTATAGGATTCGATCGCTTTACAAAAATATTGCTAAACAATATAACAAATTATTTATAACAAATATAAACCAAAGTCAAAGTACACTCTTGTACCAGTATCAACGCCCAACCACGTGGCAAGCCACACAAGAAGGCACGTGAGAAGAGAGGAGATGTTTCCGAAAGGGAAAATTTCTAGTGTGCCCATCTAAATTTTTGAAATAGCCAATTTACCAATCAAAACACTATAATATCTAATATCTACATACAAATTTAGTATTCTTTCGTCTATCCCTTTTAACTATTTAACATTTTATTTAATTATTTTAAAATATTAATTGACCAATATACCCTCTAATTTTAAATGGACACATCCATTATTTTTTGTATGAACTCTTCCTCTCTTCCTTCTTTCCTCTCTGAAATCCAACTTCTCTCCTCACGTCTCCACACTTCGGTTGTTTGAGTATCCAGCGTTTTTTGCCCGAGCGCTCTGAGTCTCTGACTACGTTTTCCACGTCTCCTTCTTCTTCCTTCTCCTTTATTTTCTCCAACGTCTCTCCCCAAATCAGATTCAATATGTTGCATCGTAGGCACCTAACTGGTGCAAATCAGTCATAGGTGTTTGGCCTGACATTCCTCAGAGTAAAAGGCAAACAAGAGCAAATTTCAAAACTGGTTCTTCAATCATGTATCCCATTTTCTGTTTGGTCCAGAAAATTGTAGAAGCTTGCATTTTTGAACCTTAATGTTATACATTATAACTTTTAATTGAACGCCTTAGTCATTTTACTTGGAAAACCTGGAATTAGTCATTTTAGGCATATTTTTTTCAAAGAAAAAGTGACTTGATTAGACATATAAGGTTGACTAGATTATCTAACCATGGTTCTATTACTAAAAAAATGATTCGCAGAACAAAACATGGGTAGGTGAAATTTTGTAAAATTGAAATATGAACTTCAAGATTTTTCATTTTATGGCAACTTCAAGATTTTAGAAACCAGAATATATGTTAGGGATTCTACATGCACATTTTACCAATAATTATTCTGATTGGCATCTAAGCCATTATTACTAAGTTAGTGCTATCCAATGCACTCTGTCTTGATAAGCAGTGTCCAAATTTATAGTCGTAAGGCAAAGGCTTTTCAAATGATCTAACCGTGCACTTTTCTAATGGATGCATGGTTTTGATTGAACATTATTGCTTTCCACACCAGCACAATAATGACAGAAAATCTGCAGTTGCAGACTGTCCGGATAGTATTTTTAGTTTGGTCAAAGAAAAAATTACTTCAGAACACTTGAAACGTATCCCATGTTAAGTATTGTTCTAGCTGTAACTGCTTCGTAGCGCAGCAGTACCGGTCTTCGCACGTACCAGTCCACTTTCTGAGAACTTCTAGTACCCGAACCAAGGCTTCCCATACCAGTTGATTATCTTGTGTCTTCTCGATGTTGTACCGAGTCTGAAACTTGTCAATACCAATGCCTATGTGTGTCAGTCCCCTAAAGTATACTCAATATTAATTCTATTTGCTTTTATTTCTTTCTCTTCTATTTGCTTTTATTTCTTTTACTTTCATTCTAACTTCAAATAAAATCTTAAAGTATACTCAATATTAATTCTATTTAGCAGGTCCATTACAAATTATTTTCAATTCTTCTTAGCAGGTCAATGAAACAAATTTTTGCATTTGTAAACTATTATGGTCTAATTTTGATTGATTATAAGTGCTTTAATGGCACATAGTGGTACTGGTTCCTTGAAATTTAGATGATTCAACCTCACTTATGGTCTAAAATTATAATTAATCATAATAAGGCATCAATTTACCTTGCAGATGTATGATTAATTGATTATCCTTCTCTGATGTGAATATTTTCTCTATTTCTTCCAATTTGATTGCCAGTATGTGCTTGATTGGTATTTGTCATTCAACGGTGAGGTCCTAACCCAGAAGAGAAGCAACCGGCTCCATACTAGTATTCTCTCAGATTTCGTGTCAAGGTGAGATGTCTTTTGATGCGCGAGATGAGGGGATCGACGGAGGAGGGGCGGGACAGCCACACGGGGATCTCTTCAAGCAATTTAGGGAGAGATCGACTTGCAGCGTATGAAGGTGGTTCTAGCTTATGGAGAATGTTCAAGAAAAATTAATGAGGACTGGACACCTCTGTTTAAATTACAAAGGACAAAATGGTCACTTTAAATTTTAAAATAATTAAATAAAAAGAAAAATAAATAAATGGGGATAGGAGAAAGAATTTAAAATTTGTATGGGGATATTGGATATTATGATATTTTGATGGGGAAATTGGCTATTTCAAATATTTGGATGGGTACACCGGAAATTTTTCCTTTCCGAAAAATTGGTAACTTTGGTTTTCTCCTAACCAAAAAATTAAAAATTAAAAAATTAACATAACGAGCAACAATTACTTTTGTTAGTAGGTTAATATCCATAATTTAATATCATAATACTCATCAACAACTATACAAAATAGGCATGATTATTGTTTATTTAATTTCATGAAACTCCAAAATATACTACTAATCATTAGTTGCACAGCTACTTTTTATAGTATGTATGTGTATTTTGGAGTATATCACCAGTATGTACCAGTATAATTTAATAATATAATTTCCAAAATATACTCCAAAAGATGATTATCATATACAAGGTGTTAATAATATAATTTAATGTTCTTTATTTATGTATTTATTTATTTCATTGTTTGCTTATAATTTACTTTTTTTTTTATCTTTGTTGGCTTTTTTTTGTTTTTGCATTTCTTCAAATCAATAGTTCATTAATTGGATGAGATCTATATTCCGAATTAATAAAAATTGTAGATGAATAAGGGAGTTTTTATATATAGATGCAAAGAAAATGTGAACTCACAATTTTTTTGTTCTATGAAATAGAAAAAACATGGCAACATGCATGTTCAAAAAATATGAATTACACAATTCATTTGGCCACATCGTTCAAATGAAATCTTATGCATGTTCAAAAAATATGAATTACATTGTTCACATCATTCGCTTTTGATTTGTTTTACCTTAGTACCATTATAAGATAGACTGTGTATAAATATTTCACAACTCGTTTATGTTTCTTCAAATGAGGAATGTTGAAATGATTTTTGCACCTCCATTTTACTTTCATTTTTCAAACTTCAAACTTCAATTTAAAAGCTCAAATAATATCAAAATAAAACCACTAAATTTGTCCTCTATTATTTTCTCTATACACAATTATACTTTACACATAAAAGTATCAAGAGCTTGAAAAAATACATTATTATGAATGTTGATCTTCAACTTATTAATTTATATAAAACCAAAATAAAAAAAGTGGTAAATATTTTGTGTGCACGTAGAAAAAATAATATAGATCATGAAAAATTTGAACCAACAGATAAAATCGATGCACAAATGGCATCATAACATTTCTAATTAATAAAATAAGTAAAGTCAGGATTATGCACGCTAATGCATAATTTAGAAGTTGCTAATTGCAGATATCTCAAAATTAGAACACAAGTAACGATAGTAATTGTCTCACAATAACTTGAAACCAAGTAAACAAAAATACTAAACAAGAACCACAATTTCTTTTTCAACCCAACAAAACTGCAACAAATAATCTACCCAAAAAACCGAAACTGGAATAATCAAGAGAGAAAAACTAAATTTTCTCACTTGAAGCATTTGGCATCAAGCAAAGGTTCACCTTCAAATGGCTCCTGATCTTCAATCATAGCATTAACACGCTCCTTCTGAACCTCATCAGAGATGTCAACCTTGGTCCAGTTATAGAGTTCCATGTCGTAGCACTCATCCATCACAAACTGAGGGATCTCCTGGCCACGGAAAATCCAGAGACCCTTGACTTTGAATGGTGGGGTCCCACCGATGATAAGCATCTTTCCGAAGGCGTACTTGCGGACCAGGTCCATGCGCTGTAAGAACCCTCCTACTTTGTTTAGGGTTACATAGGAGACCGTGTTTTCTTCGTTGTATTTGTACTCACAGAACCAAAGAGAGTAGCCCTCTGTGTCAAACATGTCCCAGAAACCTACATTCAATTCAAATAAATATATCATTATAGAGATAGATACATGTGCCTTTTTATGTGTGCAAACTTAAATCAAGACCGTCCGATCAGAATCGGGGAAATTCCAGCCCAAGGTGAAATGCTCAGGGCCACTTTAAAATTCGTGCAGATTCTGAGAGGGTCAGGGAAATATTATGTTACCTTAGTTGATAAGAACCATTTTCGTACCCATTACAATATAGGATAATTGATAAATATTAAATTATATATGTTATATTTTATTTATACATATAACAAAAACCACAACAGATAGACACCTGGGATCAGCTTTAGATATAGAATTTTAGATACTTCTAGTATATAAGTGAAAAACCGTAATTTTTTTTCTTACCACCCCATTAAATCAGAATTAAATAAATACCACCCGTTTATTCAGAATTGAGATTCCGCCACGAACTCGGACCCAATCCGCGCACGGATCCCAAATCCGAACTCACACTGGATATGCGGACCGATCCGAACTCGGACCCAATGTGAGTTCGGATTTCAAACTGCTATATTGGAGCAAAATTTCAGAAAAAAAAAGAAACTAATTCTTGGTCGTGGGATTGGAGCAAAATTTCATTCACAATCTCTATTCGTCACAAAATGGTGGGAAAAAAAATTAATTTCAACCAAATTATTTTTATCCCAATATGTTGTTAGCTTTCTTATTATATATTATATCGAAGATACACTAGTTCCTGTAGGTGATTAGTATAGAACATGTATTGTATTTTATTAGTATAGAAATGAAGAAGTTTTTGAGAGTAGAACATGTATTGATTAATTACTCGTTCAGACTCTATTTGAGTATTTTATCTTACAAATTAATTTATAGAATCTCACATTCAAAAGATTGCACAATAATAGTTACGATATTTGTTAGAATTTTGAGAGATAGGGGCTGAAATTAGAGAGAAACAGAAAAATATATTCCACTGATTTGAATTATATGAAGTATGGTGACTTATAACAATACATATTTTTAAATAAAAAACTAACAAAAATATTATTAAAAAAATCTAATATAATAAATACAGAACATTTTGTTCTTTAATTGAGCTTGAAAAATTCTAAGTGTCTTTAATTTAGCCTTACAAATTGAAAATTTTAAAATGTCAGGTACAAACCTGTTGTAAATAAATGGTGCAATGAGAGACCAAACTTTGTAGAAATGATTGTTTGGTTGTATCCCGGAAACATTTTTTTTTTAAATATAATGCATGTATATATTCAAAATACATATGTAGAGAGCTTGTATCAACACACCTGCCTGGCTGCCTTGATTAGTATAGAAATATAACCATCTTAATTTGTTAAAATATAATACACACTCAGACTCAATCAGAAAAAATGAATCTAAGTTAACATGTGTCTGCTTAATAATTTAAATAACATTTTCCTCAAAAATAAATTATAAAACATTTTTTTTCAGTTTGATCTAGATTTAATTTTATTAAAAACTCACACAGGATAAAAAAATTCATGAGTTGACGTATCCAGATGCATATTCATCTGCGATATAATATATAATAAGAAAGCTAACAACATATTGGGATAAAAATAATTTGGTTGAAATTAATTTTTTTTTCCCCACCATTTTGTGAGGAATAGAGATTGTGAATGAAATTTTGCTCCAATCCCATGACCAAGAATTAGTTTCTTTTTTTTTCTGAAATTTTGCTCCAATATAGCAGTTTGAAATCCGAACTCACACTGGGTCCGAGTTCGGATCGGTCCGCATATCCAGTGTGAGTTCGGATTTGGGATCCGTGCGCAGATTGGGTCCGAGTTCGTGGCGGAATCTCAATTCTGAATAAACGGGTGGTATTCATTTAATTCTGATTTAATGGGGTGGTAAGAAAAAAAATTACAGAGTGAAAAATTACCCAGAATTGGACGGTGCACCATCTAATACAACAATTTAATAATTTTATTAACAAAAAAGTGGAGTATTGAGATTGTACCTTTGATGGCAACCTCACGGAAGTTGGTCTTAGTGTTAGAGTATAGCCTCTTCCAGTCATCCAAAACCATCTTGCTTGGGGGAAGAAGGTCGAGCGGGTTCTTCGCTTTCGGTTTTGGTGCCTCTTCCTCTACAGCCTCTGCTGCTGCCTTGGCAGGAGGAGGAGTCTCTTTCTTCACCTCCTTTGGTTTTGCCTCCTTGGCCGGAGCAGCAGCCTTCTTTGGAGAAGCCACTGGTGGGACCGCATCGGCCTGTTTCACCTCTCCCATCACCTTTTTGAAGTTCGGCTGGTTCACCATTGTCCAGAAGTACCTGCAGTAACCAACAAATTCAGATCCAATCTCGCACGAATCTTAAAGCAGAACCCCCTTGTTCCAAATAGGCTCTGAATTGATTGTATTCTGTTCACTTGTAAACAAAACACCGTCTCGTTGCAGATAATGTTTTCATTTTTACTTGTGCAAACTTCTATTCCAAATGAGTGAGGCTATGGTACTATGCATAGCACATATTGGTCCGTATTACATATCAATTTTTCATTTTCAAGGTCCAGATAGTCAATCTGAACCATTCAACATGATTTCATATAAATATATATACTTACTGACTAAATTTTACATATTTTAGAATTTTTTCACTATTTTTTTAGAAGGTAGAAAATTGGTACTTCTGAATGGCTTAGAATCTTTAGAACGAGTGACTTTCAACCTATCTAGAAAAATAGTTAAAAAGTCTGAAAAAATAAGTATATTTAGTCCCAAAGTACAATTGTTACATGGAGATCATGCTTAACTGTTCGCATCAACTATTTGAACTATGAAAATAGCATTATGTACCCATAATCTCACTCAACTTCTATTCCCAATTAAAAAAAAAAAAAAAAGATTCTACACATGGATGAATAAAATATGAAAATATTAATAATACCTCTCAACATGAGGGAATGCCGAGGTGAAAGCCTTGGTCATGATACGGCTGAAACCCATGTATAGATTGCATGTCACGACAATATCAGCCAAGGTCACGCTATGGCCCACAAGGTATGTGTTGTTTGCCAAATGAGTGTTAAGAGCATCCAATGATCTCTTGAAGAAGTTTATAGCAAACTCCTCCATCTAGATACATAAAATTACAAAAGAATAAGATATGTCATTTAAATAATGCTGCAAGTGCAACAAAAACAAAGACACTCAGTAGGTTATTACATAAAAGGAAGAGAGTAAGGTACTACGCATAGCCAGATTGGTCCCTAATACGATTCAATATTTTTGTTTCCAAAGTTCAAATAGTCAATCTGAACCGTTCAACATGATCTCCATATTAAGATGTACTTACAAACTAAATTTAACAACAACAACAACAACAACAACAACCAAGCTTTTAGTCCCAAACACAGACTAAATTTAACATTTAACATTTTTTGAGAATTTTTTTACTATTTTTTTAGATAGGTAGATAATCACACTTTTTTCTCTGGTACCTCTGTAGGGATTTAATGTGTATGAAATAGGGTGAAAATTTAAAAATTTCACTCTATTTAACTCATACACAAAAAAGGACCTCATTTGTATGACAATAGCAAGCAAAATTCTCTCTTAAACATTTCAACAAACACCTAATGTGCACTAAAATAGAATGTCATAATATGACATGCTTAGACCATAAATAAATTAGTGAAGTTATACAAATATTATTTGATATAATGTTTGAATGCATTATAAGAATAATAGAGACATTGCATAATAGAATAATATAACTAATATTATTTGTTCATAAATTAATTTATTAAACCAATCACAAGATGAAATTAAAGAGAGCATGAGATGATTAAACAAGGCTAGTGGTATTTATGTAATTGATTCAAACCTTACACAAAGAGTTGCCCTAACCCTTGCCTATTTAAAGGGCATTTGTGTAATTTCAGCCTCTAACCTAGCCGAAATTTGCTCTATTGAGCAAGCCCTCTTCCTTCTCTAGGAAGAAACTTTGAGGGTTTTGCTCCTAGGCCGAAAAGTTCAAGGAAGAAGTCTCTTCTCTCACCTCTTCTTGTTAGGTTGTTGGATATAGAGCAAGCCCTCTTCCTTCTCTAGGAAGAAACTTTGAGGGTTTTGCTCCTAGGCCGAAAAGTTCAAGGAAGAAGTCTCTTCTCTCACCTCTTCTTGTTAGATGGATGTGAAGATTAGAGCTTATATCCAACAACCTAACAAGAAGAGATGAGAGAAGAGACTCCTTGAACTTTTCAGACTAGGAGCGAAACCCTCAAGTTTCGGCCTAGAGAAAGGAGAAAGGGGGCTTGCTCAATGGAGCAAATTTCGGCTAGTTTGGAAGCTGAAAAATTAGATCTCATTTTCCCCAATTATGCCCCTTTAAATAGGCAAGGGTTAGGGCAACTCTTTGTGCAAGATTTGAATCAATTACACAAATGCCACTAGGCTTGTTTAGCCATCTCATGCTCTCTTTAATCTCATCTTGTAATTGGTTTAATAAATTAATTTATGAACAAATAATATTAGTCATATTATTCTATTAGGTAGAATGGTAGATCAATTTTTACATTTTTTAAAGATTTTTTTACTACTTTTTTAGATAGGTAGAATGGTAGATAGTCACTACTTCTGAATGGTGTAGAATTTTGATATCAAGTGATTTTCTACATAACTAAAAAACTAGTAAAAAAATTCTAAAAAATGTAAAAATTGATCTACAAGTACAATTTTATATGGAGATCATATTGATTGTTTGAACTTTGAAAATAGAGATATTGATCCATAGTACGGACCATTATGCACTATAAATAGTATCACAGCCTCACTCAAAGGGCAAAATAGACTTAGTACTTCAAAACACAAAATGAACTTGTTGTAAAACAAGGCAATAGACAAATGCTGACATTATAAACATATTATGCAACATTCACAAAATATAGAACAGAAAACCACTATAAAGAACAGCAAAACAATTGCTAAATAATAATATTGTTGTTATAAAGCAAACTCACAGAGGCATTGTAAGGAATTCCAAATCCTAGTCTTGGGTAGAGCCACCTTGCCAAACCTGCATCGATTTCCGTGGCACCAAAATCCATCCATTGCTCAATACGGGCCTGAGACAAGAAAATATAATTAAAACTAAAAACAAATTAAAGTTTCACAACTCAATTTTATGTTACTGAGGTTATAGGAACTCTTACGTATTCAATAAGAGACGAACCATACAGCGGGTTATCAGCCTTCAATTTGGTCACTGCAAAAAACAGGAATATAGACATGAAATTTATAATCATGTTGGGTTATAAACATATGAAATTTAAAATGAAATGAAAGGATTTTGTGCATACCGTAACGAGCAATTGCATTGCTCTCAAAGATGCTGCCCTCAGGTGTCTCCAGCACAGGGATCTACAAACGAAATTATATCAAAATCACTCTTTTTTTACAAACAAAACTAGAATAAAATTCTAAATTTAGATATTTCTAAATTTATTGATGTACCTTTCCGAGAGGATTCATCTTGAGAAATTCAGGGGTTTTGTTGGAAACCCCCATTTGGAAATCCTTCACTAGCTCGACCTTCACACCACTGTACTCAGCAGCGATAAGTGCTTTGTAGGCATTTTTGTTGCCAGCACCAGAATGCAAAACCTATTATTCAAGAAATTTTAGTTCAAATTTAAAATTGAAAAACAAATACAACCAGCAATCATTAAAAAGACAGAATCCCTGAATCATTTTTTCACTTTAATCAAAGAAAATTGATGGAAAGGCAGTTTTACAACTAAATGGCACATATGCATATTTTAACATACATCTGCACTGACCTACATAACTCATTTATAAAAGTATAAAACTCCACATTTGCAAACAAAACTTTAAACAAGAGAGATCAAGTCTATACAAAGATAAGATAAACAATCAAAATGAAGAAATTTTAGTTTTACTTCTACAGACTCAGGTTCCAGACTAAGTTGAATTTTACAATGGAAAGACAATTACAACCAGAGATTATATTAAAAAAATCCTGGTTCATTTATCATTTTAATCTAAGAAAAGTGATGCAATGGCAATACTACAGCTACATGGCACATGCATATTAATTGAAATCTGATCAAACATACATGAACACTTATTTTACCGATAAAAATCATCTATAAAACTCCACATTTGAAACAAAACTTTAAATGAGACAGATCAAGTCTATACAAATACAAACTAAACAACCAAAATGAATCCAAATTGATAAGGAAAAGGCCTCCACAATTGACTTGTAAGTTCCTTAAATACAGTCTGAGAAACCCTAACATAATATCAACAAAATCAATATACCCAACTACCAATCAGCAATGAAATACTATAACAATATAGCAACCGGGCTCAGATTTTCGAATTAATTGACCACATATCAAATTATAATGATCACTTCCATTCCAGTCACAAAATCGCTGCTAAATGAATAAGATTTTAACTGAGACTTTCTATACCAAATCCGATTCCAAACAAAACAAAACACAGTTCGAAATTTGAAATTTGAAGTCAAAAAACAAAATTCACTCACCAGAGCCATTGCGATCGATGGATTCTCTCCGCTGGTTCTCAGATCTGAGACAGACAGGAGAAAGTATCACAATAAGAACAAATATATCTATAAAAATTGATTTTATAGTGATCGGGAATTGCTTTACCACTGGAGAGGATAGAGAGAGAGAGAGGTGGCGCCGCAAAAACCCTAGCTTAACCCGAAAAAGAGAGAGAGAGAGAGAGAGAGAAAGAGAGAGGGTTGAGGTTTTATTACCTCACTTCTACGGTTCGGATTGGTCGGATGCTTTGGTTCGGATTGGATATATATATAGTAAGCACTAAGCACAGTGTTTCGGGTCTAGTTAGGGCAATTTTAGTAACGGATCCGAAACCCGGGTCCGAAACCGATCCGATCATAGTCTGGTAGTACCGAATCCGAATCCGAAAAAGAATATCCGCGCAGAGTGGAAAGCGCTTACTGGCGTCAGATCCGATGGGTAAAGATATTAACAGAGAAGTTTTACTTCATGCAGCGTAATAACCATATCCGGTGTCGTTTCGATTCTATAGTCCGTGCGCTGTCTTAAGCTAATATTCCTCCGTTAAGATCTTTACCCGATCCGATTGGTTTCATCGGACGATGAAGATGCTATGATTACGCCGACAAGGTTTTTATGGCAAATATTTTAACAGAGTAGTTTTAGCTACATGCAGCAGCGCACGTACCAGATAAAGAGCTATTTTAATTTCTATAAATCGTGCGCTGTATAAAATTAAAACTGCTCTGTTAAAATATTTACCCATCTTTCGGAGGTTTCTTGGGCTCCAAGTTGAATCTGGTCTGATAACTCAGCCCATTTATTTATTTTTATCCATGTTGAATCTGGTCTGATAACTCAGCCCATTTGGTAATTAAACAATATTTATATAGAAAAAAAAAGTAATATTGATTAATTTAATATCTTAGTTAATCTAGTAATACTTTATTTGCAATTGACTATATATGAGCAGCGGGTTTTTCTTCTTGGGCCTTTATTAGGCCAGTAAGAAAGCCCATTTAATGTACTCGGGTGAACCATACATCATTTGTGTAAGTTTAAAACCCAACCGATGAACTACACAAAATTACAAAAACAAAAAATATTCGTCTTGCTTCTAAACCCCAAGAGAGCCGCACTTCGCCACTTGATTCTCTAGCGGGAATGTTCAAATCCTCGACCAAAATCTAATCGAAATAGTTACAGTCAGTGTGTTTCATACAGGTTAGTTATTAATTTGTTGTTTTATCCCCATCCAGCTTTTTCAAGGGTTTATGATTTTGCGTAGTCTGTTCATCTTGGCACTGGTTGATGTATACTTTAGTTTCTAATCGCCAAAATTGAAGTACCAGGACTATTAAATGTCACTTATTTCAATGTCTGATATTGACATGGTATAGTATTTGTGCATTTCCATTTTACCAGTAAATACCTTCTTCTATAATCTTGGCTTAGTTTTTTAAATTTGTTGTTGTTTTCTCCCTTTCTAGCTAGGGTTTACGATTATGACTAATAAATATGTTTGTCTTGACACTGATTGATGTATCTTGTATAGTTTCTAATCGCCAAAATTGAAGTACAGTGACTATTATAACTCACTTATTTCTTTACATTTTAGTTGTTTCTGTGTTTGATGGTTATAGTATTTGTACATTTCCCTTTTACCAGTAAATATTAGTATCTCTTATTGATCCTTTGTTAATTTTTGTAGCAAGTGAAAGGTGTTCGAGTGAATGCCTCTGAGAGCTAGCAATGAAGAAGGCCAAAATTTCAAGTGAAGAAAACTGTGACTTTATAAGTAGATTACCCGACCCTATACTTCATCGCATATTGGGATTATTGAGGATTAAAGAGGCAATCCAGACATGTGTGCTATCAAAGAGGTGGGAGCACCTCTGGACCTCTTTACCCTCCCTCAACTTCAATTTTGATTATGATTCGGATTATGATCCTGACGAAGATTCTGACGGAAATTCTGCCGAAGATTATGCCGACGAGATGTCGGATTATTCAGCTAAGTGTGAGAGATTTCCAAATTTTGTGAATGCAGTGCTACTGAGGCGCAAGCCCTTGGATTTGGATGTGTTTCAATTGTTCTGTTATTATCTGTCAAATAATGCAGAAATGCATTGGATCCGTTATGCCATGAATCATAATGTTCGAGTTCTCCATCTTTCCCCCTATGAATTTATTCCATGGTCGACCTACACTTGCGCATCATTACAGAAACTGTACCTCTATTCTCCTCATAGAGATTTAGACAATTTAGATTCATCTCTCCAAAGAGTAAATCTTCCAAATCTTAAAAAACTAAGCATTTGTTGTGCCGATCTTCTTAACTCTAATTATGTGAATAACTTTCTTGGTGGATGCCCAAAATTGGAATTTCTTCTGATAGATACTTGCAAGTTCACTGATTGCATAATTGCTCATGATAATCTAGAGTATCTAGTTCTTGTAAGGTGTCTAATAGAAGATGAACTGTTTGTTAGTGCTCCTAATCTCCTTCAATTTTTCTATAGGGGTGAACTATCATTACCATGTAAAACTACTCTAAACATGCCATCTCTAGCATCATCACGTTTAACTAGTTGTGATCCTCCATTTATGTTTCTTCATCATAAAGAAGAAACTAGTTGGGTTCCTTCAATAATCAAATGCTTGGAGGGGATGGCTACTTGCCTTCGTTTCCTTACAAATGTTGAACTTCTAGAATTACATTTCGAGTATCGTCAATACAAGGTATGCAACTCATATTCTCATTTTGCAAATAATGTTAATTTTAATTTCTTTAAATCTTACCATGACAAATAGAATGTAGGAGTGATGTTATTATACATTATATGTCTTCAATGGGTCCTGAATCCGTGTAATATGCAAATTAGCAAATTTCTAATAGAAAGCATAATTAAATAAAAATATAGTTAAGTGTATTTATGAATTTTCTTGAATGAAAGATGTCAAAATCAATGCTTGACTTGATTTTGACTTCTAACAATGTGTTATATTTTTATAAATTTAGGAATTTTCCGCATCTGTTTCGTCACTCGAATTGCCAATATTTCCGTATCTCAAGAATGTGACTGTTGCCTTTTGTATGTTTTCTTGTTTCCAAATGGTAACTTGGATCATGAAGAGTTCGCCGAAGTTGAAGACGCTTACAATACTACAAAACAGATGTGTAATTTTTTTTTTTTTCATTAATACTAAGTTCTTAACCTTAGTCTTTTTCAGTTGCATATTTTAGTTAAGACCTCATTTGTTATTTATTGCAGGTGTCTCACAGTGAAGAGGGAGATTGTAGTCATTGTACAAATGAGTCAACTAACGTCTCATCAACAATTGCAATATCTCCACACAAAAAGCTTAAGATAGTTGAGGTCAAGTACTGGAGATATAATCAGATGGTGCGACAATTGGCAGACGCTTTGATGGATTGTACGAAAGAATTTGAAAATCTAAAGATTTGTTGGTCCAAGTACAAAAGCAGTAGGCAATATTTGAATTGAACTTTCAAAAAGAAAGAAAAATTGAGTTGTTTATTTGGAGTTCCTATGTGTTTTGCCAGTAAACCTAACTTTTATATTAGTAGCACCATGGCTTTGTAAGTCGGCCTTTGTTTTGTGATGTAATATTGTTTATGTTTGATTTGAATAGCGTACATGTTTTGTTGTCTCGACTAATTTGTTCCGATGTGTGATTTTCTATTAGTGTTAATTTTTTTTTCTTTTTGTTCTATGAATGAACTAGAGATTCTTACTAAACCTAAATCAGTTTGAGCTTGTTTTTCCCCATTTATTCTATTCTCCATGTTATGTTTTTGTTTCTTACTAATAATGTAAAATATACTTATTTTTGGCACGGTCCAATAGGTAGCCTCTTTACAGATATAGTTGTAATCTTTTTTTTTTTTTGAAAACTTGATAGTAGCTACCAAGGTTCGTGAGGGGGAATCGAACTCTCGACCTTTGGGTATAACAACTCTAAGACATTTTTCTAGCCAATTGTGCTACCTCCCCTTTCGATATAGTTGTAATCTTAGAAACTATATTTTGGATCAAATATACTGCAAATTAATTGCTAAACTATAATTTGGATCTAAAATCTTAACCAATTTAAGTCTATGCATAATATTTGTTTGCTAATTGATGCGGAAAAGATTAATTTAATATCACTCAACTTGTAATTAATGTTTTAGTTAAGCCAATTCTGGAGTTCATTTTTTTTCCAGTAAGAATTAGCCAAGTAAATATGCAATCTTTAAGTAGAGGTTCTCATTTGTTTAATTATGTTCATATCAAATGTGCTTTCACTAATTCTTTCTTTTTGCATTTTAACTTAGTTGTGTTTATATATATGAGGAGGGATCAAGTTACAACAATTTTTGAGTTACAAGTGATCACAACTATTTTCTACATTTTTAAAGTCCAAATCGTTGATTCAAACCGTTAGATGTGATATCTACAATAAAATGTGCTTGGAGACCAAATTTTACATTTTTTGAATTGTTTTTACTATTTATTAAGATGGGTACAAAATTCAATGGTCTGAATTTGATTAGTTTTTGTACCTATCTTAATAAATAGTAAAAAAAAAAATTTTAAAATGTAAAATTTGGTCTCCAAGCACATTTTATTGTAGAGATCACATCTAACGGTTTGGATCGACAATAAGGACTTTGAAAATATAAAAAAATGGTTGTGGTAACTTGTTGTAACTCAAAAATTGTTGTAACTTGATCCCTCCTCTATATATATACTAAGTTTTCATAATGTCTTTTTTTTTCTCTTATGCTTCTACAAGCCAAAATATTAACAAAAATGTTCAGACAAACTACCTTTATATACACCGGTTACTTTCACCTTCTGATTTTGTACTTGTGCAATTTATTTTCTAAATGCATCATAATTAATTTATTTTTATAAGATTGTTCCCACAATGAGCAATAAGTGTATATGAATCTATATTTATTGCAACAATTAATCGGATAGAGTTGAGCCATTTGTATGGACTTTTTTTTTTGGTACAAGTTGAAATAATTTGTAATGGTGAAATTTCATTCAACCGCGCGTTGCGATAATAGCTGTTGGATCACCTTTTTTTTATATATCCTTTGATTAAACTGGTACCAATTTAACCTGTTTTTTTATTTCTGATGATAGCCTCATGTATTCATGTTGTATTTTTTATAAAATGAGCACAAATTTCTCTTTCAATTTAATTGGTCATCTATTAATTATGTTAATTTTATTATATGTTGAGAACATATTAGTAGTACAAGGAGCAATTTCAATTTACAGCAAAATATATGAGCAATTGAATGAGCCTAATCGAGTAGGCTACAAGTGAAATTACCATAGCTGCAAAAATTATTATACATAAACACTCAGTAAATGTTCGTTAATTGATGCGAAAAGGATTAATTTAATATCACTCAATTTCAAATTAATGTTTTTGTTTAGCCAATTCTGGAGTTAATTTTTTATTTTTTTCCAGAAGCTTGGAGTGGGGATCTGATACCAAGTAGTTTAGTTACTGGAGTGTGGTACCAGTAAATAATTTCAGTTGTTTTGGTACTAGTATTGTTATATATGGTACCATTCAATTAGTTTTAGAAAAAAATGTATGGTTCTGGTACGAGGGATGGTACAACACAAATTAGGACTAAACCCTAAACCACAATTAGGACTTGAAACACTACAACACAAATCAATAGGGGTATTGGTCTGATTGTGAACTTGTAAGGCCACAACACAAATTGCAAAGCAAACTAATACACATTCTCATTTTGAACAATGGTGAAAGCAGCAAAGGGAAAGAGAAGGGATAATCACATCATGGCCGTATAATAGCTTTGAGATATTTTGTGTTGTGTTGAAAGGCCTCATCAACAAAACACTTCCATTTATTTTGTCATGACAAAAAACTTGCTCAGAAAGATACTTCTTCTGTTCATTTATACCAGATACATTACCTCAGACTGGAAAATTACCAGAATCCCCTGATATAATACACATTTTATTTTTTGAATGTTAGAGTTGTATAATTCTCGTTTTCTTTGCACCTACAAGCTATAATATGCATAATTCAGTCTCCCATGTCTTTTAGTCAGATATTGAACAGATCTGGATAGTGCAAACATGGCATGAGCTACACTTAACTAAAAGACTCAGCAATAAACCATTTCATCTAAACACCAATTAAAATTTCTACCACCTGAAAGTGCCAGTGACTACTCGGTATTCACAAGATTTCACACAGGTTCCCATGAACATAATGAAAGCGGGCTAAATAACAGGTTTCTATCAGCGAATGATTACCAGAATTGCTAATTTGTATTTCATAATAGCGGCACCATGTGATTTACTTGGCAAATCACAAAATTGACAATACAGTCCTAAAAAAGTAACAAAACAAAAAAAAACATTTGCTATGTAGTGAAGCCGGGCATCTCCAACTCTCTTGTGATCTCTTGCATGTGGGGATGGAACTCATCCTTTCCTCCTGCTCATGTAGGATTTTCCATGGCTTTCATTGCTGTGTGAAGCACGGCAGCAACTTGTGTCATATCGGGTCTACTCTCCCCTTCCATGAGCAAGCATGTTCTTGCTACCTCCAGCACTTGTCTAATAAGTACCATGTTCTCTCTATCCATCCCCAATGATGTGATATCATCATCCAATATCGCCTCAGCACTGTTGTCCTTCATAGCAGACAAAAACTCTGCTGCAAGGCTTCTGCTTTCCAACCCTTCCATGTAAAAGGCCTTCTTTCTGGTGAGCAGCTCTACAAGAACCACACCAAAGCTATACACGTCACTTTTTACAGTGAGCAGGCCAGTCTGCATGTATTCCGGGTCTAAGTAACCCCGGGTACCTTGCACATGGGTCGCAAATTCTTCATCATCCCCCGTTGGTGCCAAAACTGAAGCACCAAAATCAGACACCTTGGCCACAAAATTCTCATCCAAAAGTATATTGGAGGTTTTCACATCACGGTGAACAATGGAAGGGGATGCCCATGAGTGCAAATAAGCTAACGCTTCCGCAGTTTCATGAGCAATCCTGAAGCGAGTGTTTAATGAAATGAAACCGGCATTCTCCCCATGGAGGAGGTCAAATAAAGTTCCTTTTGCAATGAACTCGTAAACTAAGACAGGGATTTCCAATTCAAGACAACAACCGAGAATTCTAACTATATTTATATGATTAATTTGGGAAAGGATGAGAATCTCTTTACCAAATTCTTTTTTTTGCCTCTCGTTTATTGTCTTGCATTTTTTTATTGCTACCTCTTTGTTATTAATGGTACCTCTGTATACTGTACCATTTCCTCCTTCTCCTACCACATTCTTTGAGTTGAAGTGGTTGGTAGCATCTTTCAGTTCTTGTTCCTTGAATATTATAAATGAATATCCCTGCTCAGATTTCATCTCTTCAAGCAACAAATGACCTCCATATTGTCGAAAATATTTCTCCTTGAGTGTAGTGATTTGTCTTCTTTGATACATCCAATATACCAAGGAGCTTGAAAGTAATACAATAACAATACAAATACTAAAACCTGCAAATTAAATGAATCAATCAATCACTTCTTTTTAATATAAACTAAATTGATTTTTTTAGAGTAAATGCCCGTAGGCTGTAATATAACTAAGAAAAAACATCGTTTGACATACATCTATGCAGCCCTCTCCTAATACAACCCAGAAAATACCTAGCTGGTACATATGTTACATATATATGTTATATGTACAAACATGAAAACTATGAATTACAAAGGACATTCAAAATCCATATAAAATACATATGTTTTTCTTTTCAGCCAACTAAATTGATCAATTACTTAAGTTATTTTTTTTGTTTAGGGTTACCAGCTCACAAACATTTTGTATTAAAAAAGGTTAAAGTGGTATTACATCAGTATTCCAGTATTGCCCCTATTTACAAATAACAGTATAGTTCCTGGATTTTGCCCCTATTTACCCGTACCAGTATTCTGCTATTTTTCCTATTACAAGAAAATATACCAGAAAGAGCAATTTTCAAGAAACTTACCTATAACAAGCTTGCTCCATAATTGAATTTCCGGCCCAATCTTGTAACAACCTTCAGGGATTGTACTACTTCCACGTGTTCCTGGGGGACATGCACATTTGAATGATCCCTGAGTGTTTTTACAAATCCCATAGCAATTTGTTGAATTAATCAGGCACTCATTTATATCTAGTAAGAAAGAAAAATAGGAGAAAATAACAAATTAGCTAGGGACAACATCACCTGTGAGGCTGTGACAGTGAGAGTATAATTTTGATTAAATTTACAACAATAAACAAGACTTTTCCTTTCAACTGAAAGAAGATTGAGCAAATTAGATATTGTTTTGTAAGATTGCACAGGTCAATTAATTAAATTATGTACATATATATACGTACGTACCTTTGCAACCATCAAGAAGATAGGGGTTTCCTTTGTACCCTTTTGCACACTTGCATATATAACCTTGACCAGTGGCGTGGTTAACACATGTGCTATCAGTGCTAACACATGCATAACTTGTGCTATTCTGTTTTGCCCTTTCGCAGGTCTTGTCACCTACAACCCAATCAAGGACAGTAGAAAAATTCTCGGCATCCTTCACAAAGGTGCTGGGTCTTGTGAGATATGTGGTGCTAAAATTGAAGTTTTCTGTATCCAACAACACCGCATATTCACAAGGACTGAAGCTTGACGTACAGGAACTATTGCCACGTAAAAAAAATCCAATCTTAAAATACTTCATTCCAAACGGAATGGCAGTCTGGCAGCAACCGATGCCAGAGCATGAGCCATTCACCAGTCCCTGCTCCCTCAAGCTCATAGATTTACACCCCGTTATGTAAGAGTTAGAATTACTCCTAAGTTCGACATATGCAAATGTGTCACTACCTACTACCAGGAACCTGTTTTGGGTATTTGAGAACCAAAACGCCGTATTGGTCAAATTAATTGAATACGAATTGTACACAATACTTTTGATTGAGATACTATAATACACATAAGAAACCCCGGCCTGAATCCGAGCTTGGCCTTCGGACACGGATATGCTGTGTAGTTGTGCTCCATAAGCCACAAATGGCTTGTAACTGCCATCAGTCATCTTTTCACACGTGAGGTTGAATTCTTTAGATCTGGCACAAATTTGACCTATCCCAAATGGATAGTCTATCTGTAATTATAAATTTTAAATAACATGTTAGTTCACTTTTTTTTAATCAACGTATTTTTTTGTAATTTTGACACTTAAATTTAATGTCAGTTCATACTGATACACAGAATTATTATTTGCTATGTAAATTCATTTTGGACAGTAGCTGATATCTATTAAATTTTATAAGAAAAAAATGTGAAATACAATAAATTACTAGTAGAATAAAATGTTATGATATGAGTGCTGACAATGAAATGACCAAATGCCTAGGTACAGGTAGCTAATTCTATTTGTGAACTGTATTGTACTTAAAGAACATGGTTATACATATGTAATTGGATATGTGAAGGATATATATATAAGCATGTGTACGGGTTAGAAAACAATTAAAAAACTTGCTGGCTGAACAGAAATCGACATAAATATTTGGTCAAAAATATTTATATTCCCAACACTTACTGCATAGTGCAACTAATTACCATCAGCCATCTTTTTCCAGAATGTGTGATCATATATATATATATAGAGAGAGAGAGAGAGAGAGAGAGAGAGAGAGAGAGAGAGATAGATAGAATGTACCTTGGTTTCTCCACAATGCGTCAGACATCCAGGAGGGGGTTGCATTGGTTTAGCCACAGAGAATGGCAGTAGTACCATGAAGAAGAAAATGATAGCCATATTTATATAGCGGTTGTTTTGAAGTTCAATTATTGAAGAAAAAGGCAGCTTCCAAGGGAAAATGGTAAGCAAAATCCAAATGATAGGAGTGTTCTAAGAGAGAGGGAGAGAGATTTATGTTTTGTGTTGGGTTGAAGAAGAATGAATCCTTCATCTATTTATTAGCCTGTTAGATAACCCATTCCCTTCTTCCAACCTTGAACTCTAGCATCTATTTTTTTTTCCTTTTTTGAAAGTACCTCTCCAAGACACCAACGCTTTTATTCTGGAGGAAATCACAGATATAATCTAAATTATTTTGTTTTAGAATGTTAAACTATTAAGCTTTCTACTTGCATTCTTACTCTTAAGTCACATTTTTTTTCAGAAACGGAATTACAAATGAAAACTATGTTAATTAAGTTCATTTTTTGTTTTTTCTGTTTTGTGCTTTTTTTTATTAGCGGAATGAAAAATATATATAATAAAAAGAAAAATACAAGTACATGCACAGAATAACTCCAACTCTAAACTATTAGTACAAATGAAAACAATGTTAAAGAATGTATATATATTAATTTTATGTATTTTTCAAGTAAAGATAAACAAAAACTAGTTCATGTTATTGTTACTTCTTTTTAGATCCTATAACAGATCAAAAGAATACAAGTGTGAGCGGCAGCAAAAGCAAGAGATCAAAATTCAAAAGGAGATCACTGGCCTAAGGGCTTTTCATTGATAAATAAAGATATGCTAGCTCACTAGATCACTAGGTGTTGGGCTATTTATAATATATATATATATATATATATATATATATATATATATTCTTAACTAATTGTCCTTCTGCCTAACATTAAAGAGCCTATATATAAATCTAATCTCTTTATGTTTATATTTTTATTTCTCAGAGATTAAATCCGGGAGTAAATGAATTTAATTTTTTTTGTGGTAATTTTAAAATTTATTTGTGTTGACATATATATAATAGATTTCATTTTCATTGTCTGTAATTTTATTTTATCTCTTAATTTATTTTTGATTAATTTTCATTTTCTTTGTTTGTAAATTGTAATATCTAATTAACCAGCACTCCTCCTAGCTTCCTGTCATTTTTTACCGAAATTTTTATTAATAGAAAATATATTAAATAAATATCGAGATTAGAGAACACTTTTGAATTTTTTCGAGATATAGGGAAAACGTGGTGTTTTATCACGGTCTCTGGACGTTATGGTTTATCACGGCTAGGATTACCAGCAGATTAACCATTTTCTAACTGAACTAGAAAAAAATTAATCGAAAAAAAACCCTGTCCGCGATAGACAAGAACGGCCAGAGCTTGCAAAAAAAAAAAAAAAAAAAACATGTCCGTGATAGACAGGAACGGCCAGGTGAAAAATTAATGCTTTCTCATCTGATTGAATATTCAATTGCAGGGGTGTTTACGATCAAAGAGTATTTGAATGGTTGAGATTTTCCAAAATTGAAAAAGTCATGGGAATCGAGTAATTGACCGTCTCTGACTAGTGTGACTTGTACAAGTTTTGAAGAAGTATACGACCTTTACCCTTCTTTTTGCTGTTAGTCAAATTTAGGTTCCCTATTTATTTATTTTTCCTTCTCTGGCCATTACTATCTATCACGACCAGAGTTTTTTTCGGTTTTTTTCCTTGCACTGTTCAGTTAAAATGGAGGGTGATTAATTAAGCGCTAAATTGGATGTGTGATAAGCCATAATGTTTAGAGGCCGTGATTTTTCATCACGTTTTCCCCATATCTTGAAAAAAATCCAAAAACGTTCTGTAATCTTGATATTTATTTAATATATTTCCTGTTAATAATTTTTTTTTGCATTTTTTTAGCCCAACACCTAGTGATCTAGTAGTATATATCTTTTTTTTTAATTGTTTCGATAAAAAGCTAGCCCTTAGTGATTGAGTGAGCCTGTGAGTTGGAGCGCCATGCTGCTTGCAGCATTGCACATGCATGCCTAAAACCACATTGGTCCCATATTTTGCATGACTGTTAATGAAAGGTGAAGGGGTCACTTACAAATTACAATCCCTGGCATGGGCCTGGCCAACTAGAATTCGGATCCCCTAAAGTAACCCAATTTTTGAGTTTATATCTGGACCATCCTATTCAAATCTGACACGAATATTAAAGGGGCCCGTGCTTTAATTTCCACCTTGGACCGGATTGGCCCGAATTCGAATCAGATCGATGGTCTGAATCTAAACTAAAAAAAATTGGGTTACTTTAGGCATGTGCAATGCTGACCAATTAACTATATACTACAACAAAGTAGACACTTTTTGCGAGAGAAAAAACACTTTTACGACGGTCGTCCGTCGCAAAAAGAAAAAATTGAACAATGAGAGTAGTCCATCGCAAAAAGTCACTTTTTTATCCTCGCAAAAAGTTACTTTTTTATCCTCGCGAAAAGTGTCTCATTCTTGTTGTATATATACTTAACCAAATCAGTCATTACCAACATATCAAATTTTGGCACCCAATATCAAAATCCAATTCCCTTCATTTTAATTCAATCGATTTAACAAGGACTTCTGCCAAAAAAAATATTAATAGTTGAAAAAAAGACAATTAAACATGCGACTAAACCTATTAATGGTAAAGACACCTCACAATTAAACCATTATATAACTTCCTCACAAATACCTTGGGGAATTGATTCAAAGTTGGGGCATATATTTTTTTTTTTTCAAAAAAGGCGAAATTTTATGCTCTTCCGATCCCTATTCATCCTAGTATTACCGCATAGAAAAGAAAAAAAAAAAAATTTTGTTTTTATTGTGTGAGATCATTTCTGTTTTTAACCCAATACACAATAAATTTTCTGGTTTCCAATTTTTTTTTTATACACCCCTTTTACTAATTCCAATCATATGTCAGTTTGCAAAATCATATAGCTAAGCTCTCAAATCCTAGTTCTTAACGAAAATGAATTCCAAATTAAGAGCTATATATTAATGGGGCAATTTAATCAAAATGTATCAATTGTGAATTATGGTATTAATTAGTTAAAACATATCCTAATTAATACATCTTCCGATATCCTTTAAAACTTAAAACAGATATATAATCAAAATTAGAGGAAGAAAGAGAGATGAAATTGGGAAGGCATTATTTACAAATAAAGGCAAAAAAAATAGGCAAAATTTCGCTGAGATTATGAGCTACAGTAACCCTAAACTGCAAAAGTGAAAGTGGCATTTCGATCGTAAAACTTTTTCTGAGAATTGTGGGATTAATGCCGGTTAATTTGTTTAGATGTGTGATTTTCTATTAGTTGGTATTTATTGGAATGGTTATATATGTTGGGTCAAGCATCAATTTGTATTAATTGTGTCAGATTTCAGTAGAGCAGTTGAGAGAATTAATGCACTTACTGCTATGAAGTGTTAATTTTTTGTTGTATCATTCTTACTGATTCAAGTAATTAATGCTTGTGGTTAAGATATATACTAATTTGGTGCTCATTACATGGCTAACAATTTAAAGATTCACAATATTTATAGTTGTAATTTTATTAACTATATATATTTTTGGATCAAATATAAAGCAAATTAATTTGGATCTCTAATCTTAACCAATTTAAGTCTATGCATAATATTTGTTCACTAATTGATCCGGAAAAGATTAATTTAATATCACTCAAATTCTAATTAATTTTTTTTTTCCAGTAAGAATTAGCCAAGTAAATATGCAATCTTTAAGTAGAGGTTCTCATTTGTTTAATTATGCTCATATCAAATGTGCTTTCACTATTTATTTATTTTTTTGCATTTTAACTTAGTTGTGTTTATATATACTAAGTTTTCATAATGTTTCTTTTTTTGTTTTCTCTTATGCTTCTAGAAGTCAAATGTGAATATGATAATAACATATTACTCAATGCCTGACATGACAGGATATATATATATATATATATATAGAAATTTTATTTTGATTTCTTCAATTCAATTCAATCTTTTTAGTTTAGCTTAATTTAAAACATATTTATATCATTTTTTTAACCTTCATGTTCAAATTAGGATTTAAAATATTCTCATTTATTTGACTTCAAGAGAGAAGGTTGAAAAGCACAAGTCTTTCAAAATTTGTCATCCATCAACATAAAGGTTGGATTTATTTGTGAAGTATAATATTTTTAATCTGAAGTAACAGCATGATTTATTTTATTATTAACTGAGGGTATTTTGGGCAATATGTTCCATTTAGTGTCAATGATAAATAATTTCAAATGTTACATGTCTGGAATTCAACATAATATATTATGTAATGTTTTGACCTTATTAAGTGTAAATATTGTATAAATATTATTGTTTATTGATTAATACTTATTGTAATCATGTCAATTCTAGACAAAATAAATTTGATAAATGAGTAGGGTTGAAATGCACCATTAATTATGTGCTCCAATCATGCTTCACATCTTTATTTTTGTTTTCAATAAGTCTAAATAGTCGATCCGAACAATTCAAAATGATCGTCATATTTTCATATGCTTGGAGACTAAATTTTATTTATTCTTTAGATAGGTACATAAATACTATTTTAGATGGTCCATAATTTTCTGAAAACAGGTATGTTGTACCTATTTAAAAGAATAGTAAAAAGTTTCAAAAAACATAAAATTTGTTCTCCAAACATATTTTAATATAAAGATGATATTGAACGGTTCGAATCAACTGTTCAAACTTTAAAAGATGTAAAACATAATTGAAAAACAAAATCAATGTGCATTTTAACTCTATTCTGAAAATATATAGTTCACGCTTGTCACAACCCATATGCAAGATTTTGACCTTATTAAATGCATTTTTTAAGTTCATTTCAAATACCATTTTTTCTTAGTAAGTGTTACCTTTACAAAACAATTTATTTAAACAATTCATTTTTGTTTTCAACCTTTCTTACCTTTTATTGCATGAAAATATTAAGGAAACAGATAAATGCAAATGCAGCCAATAAAACAGAAGAAAATACATATTTGTAAGAATTCAAATCAAGTCTGGTAAAATGAGATCCAGACAACTCTTTTTTTTATATATATAAATTCCAGTTAAGTTTAGGTTGAATTAACATTTTAGTCTAAAAATAGGTATTCCAGATAAGTTTAGGTGTGCAAGAACTTTATCTGTTATTTTTTTTGGAATATTTCTCGAGCATTTCTTTTAAAAGGTAATTATTAAATGCATTTTAAAGTTTTTATGTAATCCATTTTATTTTTTTATTCTAGAAAAAAAAAAGAATATCTCGTGAGTTACTCATGACCTTTAAGCCGAGATAATGCAATGTTTATGTTAAAACATTGTGAAAGCATTTTAGAGTCATGGAAATATCATGTTTATACATATTTAAATGAACAATATATATATCATAATGATTGAATGAATATATTGTTATAGTCTATTTGTTTGAATATTCCAAACCCAATTATTTTTACATATATATATGTGGAACCATATTGTTTCACAAATAAACTCTTATATTTATGTTTTAATGTTATTTAGTTTTTAACATATACACAATTAATTAGATATCTATATATGAAATTCAAAACATGGCTTCTCGAATTTTAAGATATCATAGACAATCAATTTATAAAAAGATTGATTGATTGTTAATTATAAAAGAGGAAAGCAATTACAAAACCCAGTATACCAACTAAGTTTACTTTCGTCGCAATATCCAGTCCCAATCGTAATCACCGTTGCTATTGCATTCACCAAACGAATCATTTAGACTCAAACGAGATGCGCAAGTTTCTTTAGAATCGCAAGATCACAGGGTCAAGTTTTACATATCGATCAGCGATTTATTGCCATTGAATTATTTTATAAATTCAATATTCCTTTTAATTTAATCAATGTTTATTTTTATTTATATTGACATTGAATTTAATATAATCAAAACTAAATAAATTTCATAGATAATGGATGAAATAAATAAAAAAATTGGAAAAAAAGAAGAAGAAATTGTATAAATTACCAGAAAACATTAATCACTATACAATGTATGATGTTTAATTTTTTTTATTTTCTTTCACATGAAAATATGTTTATCTATTTAACTATGAGATATATATTTATATTCTCTTTTATCTTAATTACTTAATGACACTTTGTGTAATAGAGAAATAATGTTTAGTCCTTGGGGAAAAAATAATTTTGGCTGACTTATCTTTTATACCAATCTTTTGACTTTCAATAAGCTTTTTGTTAGGAAACAAATCCAATTTATGGTTGTGAACAAAAATGTTATCCTACACATCCTAAAATTTTAAATAATATATTATGTAAGATTTTGACCTTATTAAGTGAAAACACTATATAAATATAATTATCTAATGATTAATACTTGTCGTAATAATTCTCAAATAAGTTTTAATTATGAACAAAATGTGTTTGATACATGTATAGTTCCTGCTTGTCAGAACACATATTCAAAATTTTGACCTTATTAAATGTGTCAATCCGCGCAAAATATAGAAATAAGTATATTTTCCAACAGAACCATTATTACATGTGTCCAAGTGTCCAAGTGTCCGCTCTCCGTCTAGGATTTGCATTTTGCAGCCAGTGTGCAGCAACTCCAGTCCTCCAAGTGTAAGTGTCCAAGTGTCGGGTTTGCACTTTGCAGCAAGTGTGCAGTGACTGAAGTCTCCAAGTGTCACCGTTCTGTATCAGTGTGATTTTAATTTAAAAAAAGAAGAAGAAAATCACATGCCATTTTATTTTATTTTTAGTAAACACATGTTGTACAGATTTTTTTTATTTAAGATATACAAATTTTTAAATTAAAATTGTATTAAAATATTAAGAAAATTTTGTCCGAATTTTTTAGTTCTGACTCGTACATATTTTTAGTTAGAAAAAACGAAGAAATTAAAAAAAAAAAAAACAAGGGCCGCTACTCAAAACCACCATTTTAAATTTTAGTCATTTTTTTGGGTCTGAATTGTTAACTGCAACATAATGGGAAAAAAAAAAATGGTGCACAAAATGGGTCTGTGTACGTGCTAGTTTCTGAATATTTGTTCAAACAATAATAAAGTGCAAATTATGAAATTTTGAGGTGGTAACTAAAAAAAGTTCAAAATATTGTATTATCATACATATCCTTCAAAATATCACAGTTTCCCTCCAGAATAGGAAAAAAAAAAACATGTAAAATTTCTCATCATTTAAAAAAAGTGCACAAAAGAGAAACATCCAAAACTAATTTGATCCGTACTATGTAAATTTAATTAAAGTAATATTATTAGTATTGGTAGTATCCTTTCTTCGATCTTTTTGGGCCAGAACCAGGCCCACTGGACTCCGTAAGCAGCCCATAAATCATTTGTCTAAGTTTAAAACCTCAACCGATGAAATAAACAAAATAAAGAAATTTTCATCTCATCTCGTTCTTGTTTTTAAACCCCAAAGCGAAATCGCAATTCGCACTTCACCGCTTGGATATTCAAATCCCCGACCAAAATCTAATCTAATCGAAATCGAAATAGTTTGTTTCCTACAGGTCAGTTTTTTACTTTGTTGTTGTTTTCTCCCCTTCCAGCTATTCCATTCCGAGGGTTTACGATTATGAGTAATCTTTTGATTTCTGATATTGCCATTTTACCAGTAAGAAATTTCTTACAAGAAAGTAATTTCTTACCAGCAAGTAATTTTTTGTAGAATATCTATACCATTTGTGCATTTCCATTTTACCAGTAAGTAATTTCTTACCAGCAAGTAATTTTTTGTAGAATAGCTATACTATTTGTGCATTTCCATTCTACCAGTAAGTAATTTTTTATAGAATATCTAGACCATTTGTGCATTTCCATTTTACCAGTAAGTTATTTTTTATAGAATCTTGGCTTAGTTAAAAGAAGCTCACTTATTGTGCCTTTGTTTTATTACAGCAAGTGATAGGTATTCGAGTGAATGCCTTTTGGAACTACTAATTAAATAACACAATGGAGAGGGAAAACTGTGATTTCATAAGCAATTTACCAGACCCGATACTTCACCATATTTTAGGGTTTTTGTTGACTAAGGAGGCAATTCAGACATGTGTGTTGTCAAAGAGATGGGAGCACCTCTGGACCTTTTTACCCTCGCTGAACTTCAATTTTTCCGAATTCTGTGAAGATATTGATGATGATTCTGACGATGGTGTGGAATTGCTTTCGGCTTATTCAGCTCGGTTTGTAAAATTTGTGAATGCAGTGTTGCTGAGACGCAAACCCTTGGATTTGGATGTGTTTCACTTGAATTGTTATGAACTTGAGGAAGACTCTTCAGAAGCGGATTGGATCCGTTATGCCATGAATCATAACACTCGAGTTCTCTATCTTTCCACCTCCGATTTTATTCCATGGTCCAGCTACACATGCACATCTTTAGAGAAACTGGACCTCTACAGACCTCATACAGATTCAGATATTATAGTAAATCTTCCTAACCTTAAAGCTCTAAGCATTAGTTATGCGGATCTTGACTCTTGTTATGTGAAAAACTTTCTTTCGGGATGCCCAATACTTGAATTTCTTGAGCTAGATAATTGCAATTTCAGTTACACTGATTGCATAATTGCTCATGAATATCTAAAGTATCTACTTCTTGTAACATGTCGAATAGAACAAGAACTGTTTGTTAGTGCTCCTAATCTCCTTTCATTTTCCTATGAGGATGAACTATCATTACCATGTAAAACAACTCTAAACATGCCATCTCTAGCAAAATCATGTTTAACTAGTTGTGATCCTTCAATGATCAAATCCTTGGAGGGGACGGCTACTTGCCTTCGTTTCCTTACAAATGTTGAACTTCTGGAGTTACATTTTGAGTGTCGTCAATACAAGGTATGCACCTCATATTCTCATTTTGCAAATAATTTTAATTTTAATTTCTTGAAATTATAGCATGACAGAGAGAATTTAGGAGGTATGTTATTATATATTGTTTGCCTTCAATGGGTCCTGAATTTGTGTAATATGCAAAATAACAAAAAAAATTCTAAAAGATTGCATGATTAAATAAAAATAAAGTTAAGTGTATTTATGAATTTTCTAGACTGAAAGATATCAAATTCAATACTTAACTTGATTCTGACTTCTAATCTTGTGTTTATATTTTTGTAAATTTAGGAATTGTTGGCATCTGTTTTGTCACTCGCATTGCCAATATTTCCGAATCTCAAGAATGTGACTGTTGCCTTTTGTATGTTTTCTTGTTTCCAAATGGTAACTTCGATCCTAAAGAGTTCGCCAAAGTTGAAGAAGCTTACAATACTACAAAAAGAATGTGTAATGTTTTGTTTTTTCCCATTAATACCAAGTTCTAATCAAAATCTTTTTTCACTTGCATAGTTTATTAAAGATCTCATTTGTTATTGATTGCAGTTGTCTCATGGTGAAGCGGAAGCTAGTACAAACGAGTCAACTAGCATCTCATCCACAATTGCAGTATCTCTACACAAAAATCTTAAGATAGTTGAGGTCAAATATTGGAACTATAATCAGATGGTACGAGAATTGGTAGACACTTTGAAGGAATTGGAAAAATCTGAAGATTTATTGGTCCAAGTACAAAAGCAGTAGCCAATATTAGAGTTGAACTTTCTAATATGATTTCTTGAACTTTCAAAAAGAAAGAATAATCGAGCTCTTTATATTGTGATGTAATATTGTTTTTGTTTGATTTGAATAGTGTACATGTTTTGTTGCCTCAACTAATTTGTTAAGATGTGTGATTTTGTATTAGTTGGGAGTTCTTGGAATGGTTATGTTGGGTCAGGCATAAATTTGAATTGCAGTTGAATTTTCAGAGAGCATATACTTACTGCTATAAAGTGTTAAAAATATTTTCTTTTGTGTATGACTGAACCAGAGATTCTTACTAAATCTAAATCAGTTTGAGCTTGTGTACTGTGCAGAGTATCAGTAAATGTTTAGTTTTTGTTATGCTGCTATATAGATTTATTCTCAAGCTGATGCACCTTCGTTAGGTACTAGAATGTCATTCTGCTAAGAAAACTGGTACAACTCTAACTAAATAATAGGTTACAACACACAATGGGTAGCATCTTTTACAGAAAATTAATAAAAAAAGTGCAAGCACCATCAATTATATTTTTGAAAGTCTGATTCATGCTAATTTAAACATATTAACAGAATTTTCACACAATAAAGCTGATGAACTTTCTAGTCAAAGATATATGCTAATTTGGTGCTCATACTTTCATACATGTGTAACAATTTAATATTAACTATATTTTGGATCAAATATATTGCAAATTGACTGCTGAACTATATTTTAGATCTAAAATCTTTACCAATTTATAGCCAATGGATGTCAATTAAAAAGATTCACTCAAATTCTAATTAATGTTTTTCTTTAGCTTAGTAATTTTTTTTTCCAGTAAGAATTAGCTTAGTAAATTTTATTACAAATGGTAATTTGTTTTTATTAAAAGAGGTTGTAACTAGAGGTATTAATTTCTAATTGTTTATTTACTAACAATTATTCAATTTGAAAGCTAAAACCGAATCAAGAACTAAATTACCATAATTCAGAAATAAAATTAAAAACTGCTATAGTGGGCAATCTCTGTTATATGGATTGTATGTCAGTATATCCATCCATTCTTTCACAATTCACCTTGTACAAGTAATCAATACAAATTCACTTATTTCAACAGTTGAGACTAAATAATTACGAGAGAAATTAAGGGGTGTTTCGCAAATAGTATATTTTGCTTCACATCCTTGAATAGCCTCTGTAATCTTCGTATTGCTCCATGAATGAATCATTGAATTTCTTGAAGCTTTCCATAATTGCCGGCATATCCTCTTCGGCTGGTAAAATAGTTGTTCTCAAATGGAAAACCCTGCACAAATGTATCACTAGTTAATACATTTATCGATAATTTATCATACATTTATCAATAATTAGCATATAATCACAGCAGATAATGTGGTACATATGTGCAACTTGAGAAAAATGAGATAAAAGGGTAAAATAGTAAATTTACCCATCTTTCTGACCAAAGCCAGAACCAGGTACAGTAGAGATGCCAGTTGCTTCTAGAAGCTTGAGGCAATAGAAAACATCAGGTGCTTTTCCTGCATTCTTTGCAGCTTCAATTGCTCTTGCTGGTAAACGTATTTGCGGGAAAGAGTACATAGCACCTGGATAATTTTATTGTCTTTAGTTTTCGAACCTGTTTTGCAAAACAAGTACATACAAATTAAGGTAAAAATAATACACAATGGCATATATACCCTCAGTAAAGTTGCAAACTACATTTCTGCAGCTGTTAAAACCGTCTGTCATAATGTGGGCCCGCTTCCTTAAAGATTCCAGGACTGATTTACTGTATAATAAGAAGTGAAAAAAAAAACCAGTTAACAGTGCTGGAATACTGTATAAATTGTTTTAAAAAAAAAAAATATATATATATATATATATATATAGAATAATGCCTTTCTTGCTCAAACTTCAAGTAAGAGATATCCCCTGGTTTCAGAGGATTAACCATAAGCCCCATCTGTTAATACAAATTTATAATTTTAGTAGCAAAAGAGATAATAAATTTAAAAAAAAAAAAAGATCAACTGTAATTAGTAAAACTTACAAATATCTGGCCAGGTACGTTTGGACTGAGAGCTATTGATGCAACCTTATATATCTCATCAACAGTCTGAAAACAAATTACATTAATGAATTATTAATATCATTAAAAGAACATTTATAAGAATCCAAACTATGACAAAATTATATAATATAAAATTTAGAGTTACCTTAGGAGGAAGGTTGGTCATTTCAAAATAACCGCCACGCTGCCCACATTCACCCCAATACCCCTTTGACACAGTATGGAAGGATATAAGCTGTACCTCTTTGCTCAATGGTGGGCCCATGTCAAATAATACCTATCAACATGAAGCAATAGGAATAAGCATAATCCATTTTATAAGAATAAGCCTTGTTTCAATCTCCTCATCATATCTTACATGTATTTAAATACCCAGTTTGCTTGAATGAAATAACATTACTACAGGGATCCAAAATGAAGGAGAAAAGAGGGGTAGTTTGGGTACTACAAAAGAAATCAGTAAGATGTGTGAGAAAGTTCTAGTTCTGAATGGGTACCAATACATGTTATTTACCCAATTTATTAAATTAGTTCTAATAAACAAAAAGGGTAATAAAATGGGTAAATTTGTGAGTTCTTCAAATTTTAGAAGAGGGAAATACATAATTTCGAGGTTTCTGAGGGGCATACATGAAAATGACTGTAATTAATTACCTTTCTAGCACTAACAAAAGGTTTCTCATCCTGGTAAATGTTTTGCTGATACACTTCATCAGCAAGCAGCGCCAAATTCTCCATGAAGCAAAACTGCAACAACTCCCTTATAGTCGATTCACTCAAGCATTGACCCGTTGGGTTACCAGGATTTATTATCACCATGGCACGAACCTATTATACAATATAAATCAATACCACAGACAAGAAATTTGATAATTTTTTAAAATCCAAACAGTTGATCAAAATTTTATATTTTTTAGAAAATCACTATGCATTTTTTAATAACCACACACAGATAGAGAGAAAGGGGAGAGATGATTACGGTAATTCCTTTTGACCGAGCAGAGGCAATAGATTGACGAATAGTATTGAAATCTAGACCCCAATTCGCCTCTTCTTCTAAATAGTATGGTACAAGGGACCCACCAAACAAGGTTATGGCAGCTGAGTAGAGAGGGTACTGCGGCACTGGTACCAATATCTGAAATATTAGCCAAGAAAGCAAATAAATTAGTTTTATGTGCTCCCCTCAAAATTATTATATAATCAAGCATATCCTTGCCAATATTTAGAGAAATATCATAGTTTCCCTCATGACAAGAAGAGAACCATCTAAAATATCGCATTGGTTTAAAAAGTGCACAAAATTCCTTTCTTTTATTCATCATTTATGTAGAGACGAATGGAAAATATGGGGAAGTTTCGGCATTTATACTTCATATTTTCAATGATCATAGGCTATGCATGAGACCAGAAATTGTTCAGAAAATTTAAACCAATTTTATGACTTGCATTGTAGATATTATAATATGAACCCTCCATATTTTAGATTTGGATATTAATCTCGTATGAATATTAAGTGTTACTTACCCCATCATTCTCATCTCTGATAATAGCATTGAGGATTTGCATGACACCTTTGCTGGCCCCATCTGTCAGAAAGATAAGTTCCGGGTCCCTGCCAATGGCAAACATAAAGGGTTAGTATTATATTTATATGGAATTAAACACTAATGAAAGTACCACAGTTTATTATTATAATATATTTTGCTTTCTCACGTTGGATAACCGTCACGCCTTTCAATAAATTCAGCAACTTCCTGTCTTACTCCAGGGATGCCTCTTGAGTCACTATAAGCACCTAATAAATAAAATAAAATATTTCTCTAAAAAAAATGATTATTATCAGTAATAAATAATAAAAAAAGAAAGACAATAGAGTATGACCTAAGCCACCGGAAGTAAGTGCAAGATAATGTTTTGCACGTGCAATGGCATCAGCTGGGAAAAGAAGCCCCACATTTGGATCGTCAAGTAAAAATGGCGCTTGGCAAAGTGCCACCACCTATAGAAGGAGACATGGTAAAAATTAATTAACCAACCAACTTTCCAATTATACCCCTCAGAGCTTGCTTGTTATGAAACAAAAAAAAAAAATCTCGACAAGAGATTCATTTTTGTTAAAGTTTCTACAGAAAAATTCTACTTTGGCAATAGCAACTTTTGTTTATGTGGTACTGGTACACATACAGCAGCCGTACAGGGCTCCACTGGTAAGATAATCATTTTTTTAAGACTTTTCTCTATCTTGATATCATGTTATACATAAATTACACCATAATTCTAAATAAATTTGGAAGGTTTGACCAAAGAATTTTTGTAAGATCAGAAAAAATTCATGTACAGTAGAAAAGGTAAATATTGAAATTTTCATGAAAACATCGAATTCATTTCTTGCAAGGTCATTTATGCAAATAAAAATGTGAGTTTGTCTGAGATGTGAGTATACAAACCTGACGAGGGAATGTTAGTGGCTTCTGTCCCAAAGCATGCGGGTTGCCCACATTTGTAAAAATAATCTGCAACAATCAAAAAAGAAAAAAAAATTCTATGGTGAGTTTCAGTTTTGGTTTCACAAATTCCATGAGATTTTGGGTATTATTAGTGAGTGAGAACTCAAATTTTTGGGTATTATTAGTGTGAAAAATATTCATGTACTTCCATTTTATTCATTTTTGTTTTCCCTAGTGAGAAAGAGACCCCACGTAATGAAATTTTGGGTATTTTTAGTAAAAGGAACTCAAATTCCAGTTTTAAATCAGAACAACGGAGATAGTATTTTTCAGTGAATTCACTCAAATTGACTATTATTAGAAATTAAACTGATTATTATTATTAGAAAATTGACTCAAATTCCTCTCCAATTGCTTAAAAAAAAGAAAATATTTTTTAATCAGAAAAAAAAAACTCACAAAGGAAATAGTATTTTTCAGTAAATCAAGTATATAATTACAAAACAAAATTAACAAATTAATGAAAAGATTAAACCTTTTTGCCCTCTTTTTGAAGTTCAGAAGCTCTCAAGTAGAGTTCTCCTCTGACAGCATATGCAGTCTTTTTCACATTTTCATTAATCGACTCATGATCCAGTGGCTTAACCATAATCACCTTCTCTAATTAACCTAAAATACCCATAATCACAAATAACAAAATTAACAAAATATGTAAAAACTGCTTTACAATCAGAATAAATAAGAATAATTTGATGGGTACCTTAGGGAGAGAAGAGAAAGTAGAAGAGAAAATGGAGAAGAAAGAGGTGATTGGTATATAGAAGCAGGCAGGAATAGGAGACGGAGAATAGCGAATAGAGAAGTGATTAAAAAAGGAGAATAAGGAGACAAGTGTGGAGTGTCTTATTCTAGTTAATTTATTTTGGGGATAATGCAGCAAATCACTGTATCCTCTCATTTTTTAATTGTTATTTACAGAACAGTTTTTACTTCGTGCAGCGCACAAGTCATTAGTAGGGTTGCTTTGGTTTTAGAGTATGTGCACTGCATGAAGTGAAAATTACCTTGTTAATAATAGGAGTGTCTTATTCTAGTTAAATTTTTGGGGATAATGCAAGGAATCACTGTATCCTCTCATTTTTTTAATTGTTATTTACATAACAGTTTTTACTTCGTGCAGCGCACAAGTCATTAGTAGGGCTGCTTTGGCTTTATAGTATGTGCGCTGCATGAAGTGAAAACTTCTCTGTTAATAATAGGAATTGGGTGATAATTGATTGGTAGATTGAGAGAGAGAAGGCGATTAGGATTGAGAGAAGGCGAGGGCTTTTGGGGGAATTGTCAAGTGGGGCCCACTAAATACAGAAACTATGAATGTCATGCTAAATTTGTTGGAAATTGTTCCAATCTTACATTTGTGGAATTTAGAATATTTGTAGACTTTTAATATATTTTATTGCAGCATTTTTAGACTTTTTATTTGTCTCTAGTAACAATGAAAGGTCGGAATTTGAAATTCTGATTCTAATGTAAAAAAAAAAAAATGTGTATCAAAATTTATAGTAGTGGCTGAAATTTTGAATAGTGGTCTTTCATACTTTTTTTTTTTTCTAACCGAAAATATGTATAGACCAAAATTGAAATTCGGACCATACTAAATTTAGGATTTTTTTTATATTTCGCTGAATGTTTAATTTAAAATTGTATCTCTATTTCTCTATTTTATTATTAAGCACGTTGGATGTCCGATCCGCCAATGGCTACGATTGAAAGATGAAATTTCGGATTTGATCTCAATCCTCCAATTACATAATTGGTCTTCTTTTGATTAAATACATCGGTTTTATGTATAGAAGTTTAAATTTAGTTAAAAACATGCTCACCACATGTACCACTACACGATACGTTACAATTAAAATTGAACAAATTCTGAAATTTAGCTATATATTTATCTGTTTTCTTATTTCTTTGTTTCCATATTTCTCCTCTTTAATTGAGAAGACTCCACCTTCCATTTTCTTATTTCTTTGTTTCCTTTCTTCTTCTTCGTTTCTATACGGATCACAATGGAAATTTTTTTTTTCTTATTTATTTTTCTTTGTTTCTATACATATTATTGTGGGCAATTTAGAATATATTTCCAATATATAACATATCAATGTGTGTGTGTGTATTCTAAATTGAAAACAAAGAAGAAGATGAATATAAATTGAAAACAAAGAAAAATATAAATTGGAACGTGTGTGAATATATATTTCTCTTATAATATGTGTGTATGTATATATCATATACATACACACGATAACACTTTTTATTTATGTTTTTTGATATCATATTATATGTCGATATTGAATTGTTGTACGATATTTGATATTAGATTCGAATCGAGCTATTAACATGTGTCTTAATTTCTCGATAATTATTATTATTTTCATTGATATTTTTTTTTTATAGTATGTTTGCAATGCACGGGTATGATACTAGTATATCTTAATAGAAGTTCGGAACAACATGTGTTTACTAAAAAAAAGAAGAAAAATGGTATGTGATCTAAGATTTAGTAAAATACATAGAAAGTTAGATACACTACTCAGTAAATACATGATTTCAAAATTATTTTTAATAAATCATTTCGGGTGTTTTATCTCTATAGCTCCTAGATTATGTTTTTCAAACATCCAATCCAGCATTCAAAAAGGAGTATAATTACGATGTTCCTAAGTTTACCAAGTTTTTTTTTAACTTAATTTTAAAATTTATCGGATTGGTTTCAAATGATGAATTTGAACTGTTGGAACCAGTATATCTTACTAGTGATGTGTCTACATGTGAAAAAAATTTAAATTTCGAATTAATTTTGTATAGAATCAAGTGGTAAAAAAACCTTCAAAAAATGAATGCATTAAAATTAATTTATAAATGTTATAATTTTGACGGCTTGACTTTATACTAAATTAATTCGGAAGTTTAAATTTTTTACATGTAGACACATCATTTGTGAGGTAGATGAATTTCAACAATTTGAATTCATCATTTAAAGTTATTACGATAGATTTTAGAGTTGAGTTTACAAAAAAAACTTGATGAACTTAGGAATACCCTACTTCTACTCTTAAAAAAAAAAACGTATTTATATAACAAGTAAATAAGTTTATAGTGTAATAACATTTTTCACTAGTAACAATGATAGTGTACGAAGAGGAGTCATGAATCAATTAATAGAGAGAGTGGTAGCATTGTGGGGGATGCATAGCATAGCTGGTGTTGTTTGTCTTTTCTCCTGAATTCAGTTGACCACTTGACGTGGAATATCCAGAGAACACTTGCCACTTGGAGACTGCAGTCGCTGCACACTTGCTATAAAGTACAAACCGGACACTTGAACACTTGGACACTTGGACACTTTTCACTTGGAACTGCAGTCGCTGCACACTTTGACGCTTGAACACTTGTCACTTGGAAGACTGTAGTCGTTACAGACCGGCTGCAGAGTGCAAACCGGAAACGGAGACGGACACTTGGACACTTGGACACTTTGAAACTTGGGAGGAATATATTTATTTATTTATTTTAAAATCTGCAGAGGCTGACGTAGATCTGGGAGGAATGTATGGAGGAGTTGTTTAGATAGACACGGAGCTAGGATGTAAAGTTTGAGGGACCCTGCTACAGAGATTGGAGGCTGACTAAAGACCGGGTCCATACGCGGAGCTGACCGAGGGAAGAGAGAACCAGAGGTGGAGCAGGAGATGTATTGGTGAAGCGGGTTATCCAAAATAATTACTCACAAACACTTAAAACCCGCTTCATTAAAGATTCTACCCAAATGGCTACAGGCAGAGAAAGGGTTGGGCCATGTAAATGGGTTATTCGAACAAGATGGGCTGAGAGATGGGTTTTTTTTTTTTTTTATATATATAACTTTGGTTATATCAATGGCTACCGTTCAACCAATCAAGTAATGGTTGTATCGCTAGTATTTCATATCCTTTACAAACGGGTCTCCTTTTATTTTTAGATTAAATATAGTTAACGCTTCAATTGGTCCTTTGCATTTTCAAACATAGGAAAGAAACATTAAAAAACCAAATCTAAATTAAAAAATATATATATAACATTAATAATAATCCTCCAATTACAATCTTTCAGACGTCTTCCAATTCTAACGATCAAAGATTTTAACAGTTGAACTACGTGCTGCACGGGAGATTGTAACCCACAAATTGGTAAGGTGATTCTGAAAAATGCTCCCAAAAATCGAAAGTTGACATGTTCCAATACCCAAAAGGAGATAGTTAATTGTGCCACAGAGGAGACAAAATTGGAGATACTTGCATAGTTGGGCAATAAATTATTTTCTGTCTTGATTGATGAGTCGAGAGATGTTTCAGTCAAAGAGCAAATGACGATTGTGATTCGGTTTGTAAACAAAAAATGTTTCATTGTCGAACGGTTTCTTGGTATCGTTCATGTTCCTGACACTAGAGCAGTGTCTTTGAAGGATGCACTTCAAGGGTTATTTGTTAAGAATGGTCTAACTTTGTCTAGATTACGTGGTCAGGGTTACGATGGATCTAGTAATATGAGCGAAGAGTTCAATGGTCTTAAAACATTGATCATGAAGGAGAACGGGTCTGCTTACTGTGTGCATTGTTGGGTTCATCAACTTCAACTAACTCTCGTTCATGTTGCCAAGCATCATCACAAGATTGGCTTGTTTTTTCAAATGATTTCTCAAGTTGTCAATGTTGCGAGTGCATCTTGTAAAAGGCCTGATCAATTACATGAGAAGCAAAGAATTGGGGTTTTGGAATATATTTCAAATGAGGAGATTAAAATCGGAAGTGGTTTGAACCAAGAGATGGGTCTTGCACGTCCATCTAACACTCGATGGAGTTCTCATTTCAAGACCTTAAATGGTGTGATTACACTATTTTCAGCCACTATAGGTGTACTTGAGGAGATAGAAAATGATGCTCTTATTCTAGAACAACGAGTTGAAGCAACTGGTATTTTATTTCATATCCAAACTTTTGATTTTGCTTTCAATTGTCATCTCATGAGAGCTTCATTACTCATCACGCATGATCTATCACAAGCCTTGCAACGAAAAGAGCAAGATATGGTGAATGCTATGCGATTGGTGAATTTTGCTAAATATCGCTTGCAAGGTATGCGGGATGGTGATTGGGAATCATTATTCAAAGAAGTGTGTGTATTTTGTGTGAAGCACGATATAGACATACCAAATATGGAGGATAAGTATGCTGGTAAGCCAAAGAGACAAGCAACGAACACAACTAATTTGCATTATTATCGTGTTGGACTGTTTTACACGGTTATTGATATGCAATTGCAGGAGCTTAATGACAGATTCACAGAAACTAGTACCGAGCTACTTATTTGTATGTCATACTTAGACCCGAGTAACTCTTTTTCATCATTTAATAAAGATAGATTGGTTCAATTAGCTCGATTCTATCCCTCTAATTTCAACCAATATGAACTTGCTGTCCTAGATAGTCAATTGGAGAATTATTGCATGAATATGCGAAGTGATGATGATTTTTTGGAGTTAAAGGGCATAGTTGAACTTTCTCAAAAAATGGTGGAAAAGAGGAGGCACAATGTTTACCCATTAGTTTACAAATTAGTGAAATTATCATTGATATTGCCGGTGACTACGGCTAGTGTTGAAAGGGTATTTTCAGCGATGAATTATGTGAAAAACCGAGTAAGGAATTAAATGGGAGATTAATTCTTGAATGATTGTTTGGTTACTTACGTTGAGAGTGAGTTATTTGATGAGGTAATTGATGAATAAATTATGCAACGATGGCAAAATATGAGTAATCGTAGAGAAAAGTTTTCTCTATTGACTTGATTTTGTAACATTAATATAGTCCTTGTTTTTTGATATGTAAAAGAATATTTGTTATAAACTTTTGAGTTAGTTTTAACTTTTGATGTTCATTTATGATAATTTTTTTTTACAACTAATTATATAGTTATCTTGCCTACTATTGATTGAATTCCTAGCCTCGCCACTATACGTGCACAACTTCAATCTTAATATTTCTTCACTGAATTCTTAATAGTGTTTTTGCTACCGTACTCAAGAACATGAAGGTCGATCGGGTTAAATAAGGTCAGTGCAAACCTGACATCAACCGTTAAATTCATAATAGTTTTATTGTCAAGTCTTGATAGTGTTTTTTATTTTTATTTTTTATTTTTTTATACTTAATAGTGATTTTGGAAAAACTTTAACAGTACTTTACTTAAAAGAAATGCTCAAGAAATATTCCGAACAAAATAACAGGTAAAGCTCTTGCACACCTGATTATTTACTGAAATATCTATTTTTAAAGTAAAATGTTAATTCAACCTAAACTTTATTTGAAATTTAAAAAAAAAAAAATGAACTGTCTGGATCTCATTCTACCAGACCAGGTACCTGACTTGATATGAATTCTTATAAATATGTCATTTCTTCTGTTTTATTTTTCGCATCTGTATTTATCTATTTCCTTAATATTTTCATGTAATAAAAGGAAATAAGAAATGTTGAGAAAAAATGGACTGTTTAAATACATATTTTTGCAAAGAGTAAACACTTACCACCAAAAAATGGTACTTGGATTAAAATTTAGGGAGAATTTCATGTATACCGCTCAAAAACATCAAAATTACATATTTTCCCCTCTAAAATTCATAATATCATATTTACCCTTCTAAAATTCAAAAACTCACAAATTTACCCAATTAATCAATAACTGAAATTATTTTTATTTAATATTCTCTAAAATATTATTAATCACCTAATTCCTCCCCTTCCCTATTTTGACATTTGAGAAACCCATAATGAAACCAGCTTGGTTTATGTCGTATGCTTATTGTCCGATTTTTTTTTATTTATATCCAAGAAATAAATTAAATTACAAAAAATAACTACTGCGGCGTTGAAATTTGAAAACTACCCAATCCGGTAATCCAGTAACCGGATTTTTATTTTTTTTCCGGTTACCCAATTCCCGGATTAGTGAAATGGGTCCGGTTATTGGTTAACCGGAAATGTGAAATGGGTCCGGTTATTGGTTAACCGGAAATGAGGGAAATGTTTGATGTGTATATGTCCGGTTAATGGTGCACCGGTTTTGTGGTTTTTTTTTTTTTTTTTTTTTTTTAAAACAGAATTTTTTTTTTTTTTATTAAAATATTAGAAATGTTGAATATATTTCTTTGAAAATAGATGGAATACAATATAATTTATTTTATTAGAAAGACTGGAACAAATAACCCGGATCAATATTTTTCAAATCGAATTTTTCGCGGTTGTAAGAAAAATTAATATATTTCTTTATGTGTTATTAGAAAAAAATAAAAATGCTTAGATTCCGAGTTATTGATCCCGGTTCAAAAGTCACTTCTAGGTAATCTAGAAAATATTATGATCTTTCTAGTACATTTAATTTATTAAAAGTTGTATCTATTTTGAAAAAAAAATAAAAAACTTTAATTTATTTAATGATTGATATTCAAAAATAATTCTCAAAATAGATACAACTTTTAATAAATTAAATGTACTAGAAAGATCATAATAATTTCTAGATTACCTAGAAGTGACTTTTGAACCGGGATCAATAACTCGGAATCTAAGCATTTTTATTTTTTTCTAATAACACATAAAGAAATATATTAATTTTTCTTACAACCGCGAAAAATCCGATCTGAAAAATATTGATCCGGGTTATTTGTTGCAGTCTTTCTAATAAAACAAATTATATTGTATTACATCTATTTTCAAAGAAATATATTCAACATTTCTAATATTTTAATACAAAAAAAAAGTTTCTGTTTTTTTTTTTTAAAAAAAAATAACCGGTGCACCATTAACCGGACATATACATATCAAACATTTCCCTCATTTCCGGTTAACCAATAACCGGACCCATTTCACTAATATGGGAATTGGATAACCGAAAAAAAAAACCGGTTACTGAATAGCCGGATTGGGTAGTTTTCAAATTTCAACTTCAAAGTGGTTATTTTTTGTAATTTAATTTATTTTTTGGATATAAATAAAAAAATCGGCTTATTGTTCGCCTCTTGAAGAATGAAGAGAAATATTAAATCAATAAAGATTGCAGTACTGGACCGTCAGCTCTCAAGTATTGGATGCTTCTGATGTTCTAACGGAACTAAAAAGCTTCCTTATTAATTAAAAAAGCTCTTAGGTTAATATTTCACAAATGCTCTTAGATTGACATGAAATTCAATAAATAACGATGCGTGTTACTTAACTTGATACAGAGAATCATGTATTTGGGATATCTTTTATATATCATTTGTCATTTTTGAATCTTTTGTTTTAATCTAGTCTGTTTCGACAGTCTGCATTTCTCATTGATGGTTATATAAAGAAAAATAAATTAGTCTTGAGCTTAATAGTTAAACAACTAAACAAGATTCTTGGAGCGGATATGAATAGATTTACCATAAGAAGAACTAAGGAGGTTTTGTTCTCATAAGCATTTTATCAAACAGTTCTTGTGCATGAAAGTCTGGAGACCATATATAGAGTTGGCTTTGCTCTAATAAGAGACATTTCATCAAGCATGTGTTGCACAGTTGGGTTGTCCATGTGCAAGCTTATCTGTTGGAATTTAGCCTGTACATTGTGAGAACAGACATGAAAGATGTCAATTTTATGCAAAATATATATTGTTTATGGTGAAAACTTTATAGGCTAAATTCCAACATGATTGCCATTCTTTTAAATTTTAACCCAAGTACCATTTTTTGGTGGTAAGTGTTAACCCTTTGCAAAATAATTATTTAAACATTTCATTTTTGTTACCATTTTTATTTCCTTATTATATGAAAATATTAAAGAAACAGGTAAATGCAGAAGCGGACAATAAAACAGAAGAAAGGGCATATTTGTAAGAATTCAAATCAAGTCAGGTACCTAGTCTGGTACAATGAGATCCAAACAGTTCTTTTTTTTTTTTCTTTTTCTTTTTATAAATTTCAGTTAAGTTTAGGTTGAATTAACATTTTATTGTAAAAACAGATATATTCAAGTAAATAATCAGGTTAGGAAATAATATTTTCAAATATTTCTCGAGCTCAGACCCGATTTCTTCTAAAAGGTAAATAAATGCATTTTAATGTTTCTAAAATAGTCCATTTTATTTTTTTATTCAAGAAAACAAAGGATAATCTCGTGAGTTTATCATGACCTTTAAGTTGAGTAATACAATGTTTATGTTAAAACATTGTGAAAGCATTTTGGAATCATTGAAATGTCATTTGGCAAACGCTCAGCAGGGATCGATTGCGGCATTTTGGAGGACGGAATGGTATCAGTTAGACCACAGATACTTTCAGAGAGGGATTGGTACGCAAATTTCAGGCAGTACGAGTTAGAATGGTGACTGATACGCTCTCAAACCAGTTTTTAGAAGTTTTAAAATGGCACCAATTCAGCATATTGGTAACAAGCAAAGAGTTTGTCAGAAGGGAAAGGGTGAAATTACAAAGCGCTCCCTCCTTTCTGTTTTTTTTTTTTTTTCCAATCCGAATAGCTTTAATTTTTTAGTGTCTGTACGTTTTTAATTCCAGCAGTGGGTAGACTCCTTAGTTCTTACTCGTTTATTTTCTATTTGGATCAATATAATCTGTTTGAACTTTTATTGAAATGCAATATACCTACGGTTTTCTCTCAAAAAAAAAAAAGTATCAGTATCAGCATATCAGTGGTGGGCCTTGTATTGGGCGGCGCTCACATGATATGATATAATATGATAGGATCATAAGAAACTTGTGCTATATATCACTAAACAACAAAGGAACTGGGTGAATATTTCAGCCCTGATTCTGATATTTGGATAAGGGATAATATTTACTGCTGAATATTTCAGCCCTGATTTTTCAAGAGAATAGACTTCTTACAAAAAAAATATATACAATTTGTTTTTCTTGTAAAATGAAATTACATAACACCTTTCGCCTTTCGTGCTCCATCCAGACACCTTATTTATGATTCTAATAAAATCATATCTCAATTTATTCAGTCTATTCTCTTGAAAGATACCTGACTACCCACCGCCACCTGCACTGCCACCATAATTGCCACTCCCACCGCCACCACCACTGCCACCGCCACCGTCACTTCCACCATAATTGCCACCGCGACTGCCACCGTCAAATAGATATGACTCATTGTAATCGGGAGCTAATGCATCATCTGCCCTCCACTCCGAAAAATTGTCTAAGAACGGGTTGATTGAAAGTTTAGATTGATGGAATCCTGCAAGAGGCGCACAAAATTTTATTTACATATAGGCATATGGACAATCAGCATATTACAAATTTGAAATAATCTTTTAGAATAATCAGTTTCTATAATTTTAGATGATGAGATGAAAGTGAAGTACTTACTGCCATCATTAGTATGGAACATAGACATTTGCGCCTCCCATTCATATGAAAATTTCATTTTAGGATCACAACAATCTAGAACATGGTCGACATACGGCTTGTTGGTTGCTGGCACATCACCTATAATTAATAATAATAATAGAAGAAACTTAGCTCGGTTAGATAAACATATACAAGGGTTCACCAAAAGATGAGCAAAATACGGCACCTTGAATTATATCGTTCATAGAAGGGTTTGGCTCTGATGATTCCAAACCGACAACACCATGCCCCACATTTGTACCGAGAGACACGTTCCTTTCCATCGGATCAACTAAAATCTGAAATTCAAATGACAACAATAATTTAGACATTGAGGTATAATCATACAATTCTGAGATAACAAAAGAAATTTTTAATTTGTTGGTACGCATCTCTGCACAACTTAATGAAACAAAGGTTGACATTATAATTAGTTGGTACACATCTCTGCACCAACACCCTCCCCCATTCAGTATATTTCTTTCTCAACATTTGCATGCTGAAAGAATAAACAAAGATATTACATTTATCTTATTCTTAATTAAATATTCAAAATAAAATTAATTGGTTTGTATTTTGATTAAAAACATTGACTTCTTGAAACCAAATATGTGGACTCAACTTGTAAAAAATACAATGAAATTATAAACCCAACAAATTTTATTAAAAGTAAGATATAATCGACCAGAAACAATTGTAAAATTTTGGAAAATGAAATGAAGATATAAGGAATGCACCTGCTGAGGCTGACTACTGTCGTTTGAGGCAATGCATTCAGCTTTATATTCATCGGCACACTGCGTCACATGCTTAACCATAGACTCCCACTCTTTGTTAGATTTTGACTTAATACCAAGTAACTACAAAATATGAAAGAGAAAGAGATGAAAATGAGAAAGAATGATCATAATCTTAAATCCTAGTTTCGGCACCAGATCTGAATCAGCATGTACCTTTCAGGACCACTACTGATATTAGTCAGGCCTAGAAGAAATATGAACTAGTATAATTGATGCACCTTACTGTACCAATGCAATACAAGTACTTGTAAGTGGGTACTGGAATTGTAACATTATCTACTGGTAATGAATCTGTTCAGCTGCCATATATAACTACAACCACTCTGAGATTTGCATGTCTAACATAAAAACTACAGGTGAGTATTCTAACCTTGAGAAGTGCCAGTTCATCATTGTAAAACAATTTGAGGAAGTCCCACACGGTTGTGATGTTTCTATTTTTGAGGCAAGAAGCACGACCTTTCCCAATTTTCTTGATATGTAGTACGTTGTCATTCAGCTTTAGCCGGTCCGGTTTTTGAAACTCTACCGAATAAACAACATCAAATCAGCAAGTATCAACATATAGCAACTTAACACTTATGTAATGGCACTAAAATCTTTAGGTTCGTGATTTTTGGTTGTCAAATAAAAATGTCTGCCCTTACATGCAAGCTGGTACTGGTATAACATGATAGGAGCATAGACTAAGATACTTGAAACATATATCTGTTACTAGTACAATGCCAGTTACCAACAGCACTATAATAAATAATGATCAATAATACACAATGAAAATCATTCTTTACCTTTCCCTCTGCGGTCTAGTACCCGAAAAGATTCGCTCACAGCCTCTTGAACTCTTTCCCCATTCAAATAACCCTCTTCTCCATCACACACAACCATAGCCGCTAGCCGAAATCCGCACTTTGTCCAGCTTGAATTATCAAGGAAAACACCTTTTTCAAAAATACCAACACCATGTACTAGCTGAATAATAAGACCTGCCACAATAGGCCCCTTTCTTTCTCTTGCCCTTAAAACGTTCTGAACAAATTCACTTGGGCTCCAATTTACTCTGTTTGTGCAAAATTCAGCACTGAGCAAAATGAGTTTGACTTTGGCAGAAGAGAGAATGTTGTCAGGAGAAATGATAGACATAGGCTTAGTGTGCATGTCGTATATTGCAACTTTTATGGGATGTCCATTCACGTCTGTCACTTCGTCGGTTGTGAAGATGGTGGTTTTGACCTGGTTCATGAACTGTAACTGGTACTGAGCTGGGATCTTTGGATCTGACAACAGCCTTTAAGAGAAATTTGAAATCCATAATTACTTACAGGAGCCAGAAGCAAAAAGAAAACACAGCTTGAATCATGTGGTAAATTTTACATGCATGCATCATTTGAAAACCAATAACCTACGTAATCCAAAGTTGGAATAAAAAAAAGTGAACAAGTGATTTTCACAAAATTAGAGTTGATGATTGAATAAAATTGTTGACATTTTACAAACAGTTCATTTATTTGGCTTAATATATTGCTTATTTATTTGTTGTAAAGTTGGGTGTTGAGATCAAGAGTAAATAATAGCTCACCTTGGAGTAGGTAAATTGTATTGAGACATTTTACAATGCTCTTCCCTGACACGCATCTCGTCTCTAACCTGTTAAAATAAAATAAAATTGTCATTGAACTTGTACCAATTTAAGAAACTAAAATAGGGACCCGTGCTTGAGAGTAATGGATCTAGGGATATATAGTACTGATACAAATAAATAAGCAATTAAGCCAAATAAAATTGGTCCCAATATACCCAAAATTGTGCAATTAAATTTAAGCTCAAGCAAACATATATAGAATAAAGAGAAATGTTCTGGTCCCCCGAGCAATCATATCCGAGTGCATCTCTCAAATAGTTTAATAAAAAAAATCTGCTAATATTATCTAACTTATATTTTCAGTGCTAATATTCAAATATTTAAAACTTTGTTTATAACATTTTAAAATGTTATTCGCAAACATTTAAACATCTATCTGAAAGCATGAAAATTCTAAATCTAGATAGTTTTAACTTTTAACTAGTTTTGTCTTCAAGCCAAAAAAAAGAAGATATTTTCATCCACTATTTTTTTTTATCACTCTCATCCATTTTCTCGACGATCCGTGATGAATTTTACGAATCTAAAAATACGAATATTTTCTATCCTTTTTTATCTTTCAAATAAGATTCATGAAGAAATATTTTTGAGTAATTTTGAAGTCATTTGTTTTTTTTTTAAAGTAAAGCTAATTAACACTTTAAATTTTCAGGTTTTTAAATCTCAGTCTACAACCATTAAAGTTTTCAAGACTTAATTTGTATATGAGGTTTATATATCTTGTACATGAGCTTTGTAAATGCAGTGTTATGTTGAGGTTTAATTTGTATGCTTTGAAGTGTTATTGTTAAGATTTAAATTCTTTGTACATGAGGTTTTTACGCTTTATTCTAGATATTTGAATGCATGTAAACAAATGTTTAAATTGTTTTGAAGCAAATTAAAAAATTGAAAGTCACATAAATTTAAAGTGGTAAAAAAGACAACACAAATATAACTCGAAAGTTATTCTTTATGGATCACATTTGACAGAGAAAATCGAGTAAAAAATATTTGTATTTTTAGATACACAAATTTTATCACGAATCATTGAAAAAATGGACAAGAATGATTAGAGAAAAAAAAAAGATGGGTGAAATGAATCTTTTTTCTTTTGACTTGAAAACAAAAGTAGTTAGAAGTTAAAACTATTTTTATTTAGAATTTTAATGTTTTCAGATTGATGTTTAAATACTTGCGAATAATATTTTAAGATATTATAAACATAGCTTTAAATATTTGAATATTAACGTTAGAAATAGAAGTTAGACAACATTAGAAGATTTTTCTGTTAAACTACTTGGGGGACACGCTCGGGAATTTTGTTTGGGATACAATTATCATACTCCTAGAATAAAATCACTATAGCTTCACGTGCAATTATCCAATAACCACCAGTAAAAGTAAAACCAAGGAAAGGATGAACACAGAGGAAGTAAAAGCAAAAGTGGCATACATATAGTCTTAATTTGCAATTATAAGAAATTAAGGGAATCAATCCTTACAATTTTCCGAATCATCTCTACCTGAGGCGTGCGAGAACCAGGACCCCTAGTAAACAACAGTAAGAAAAAGTTAAATTGTAAGTAATTGATAGATTAAGAGAATAAGAGAGAGACTAAGAGATAGACTAAGAGAGAGATTAAGAGATAGACTAAGAGAGAGATTAAGAGAGAGATTAAGAGATTAAGAGATGAAGAGTGGAACTGACAGAAGGCTGCTCTGGCCTCCGGCGAGAGGAGGTGAGGGATGAACGGCATGGCTGCTGTTGATTATGTTTGAATCCATGACTATGGCTCTGATCTCTACTTCTTACTGTCATCTGTGATTATATCAACTCAGAACTGAATAAGAAGATGGATGATACAAGACGTCAGTTTATAAAATTTGTGCAGCTACACACGTGGGGAAGTTGGCAACCAAATGCGAGGAAATTTGACGATGCCAAAATGAGAGATGGTATGTCCGTCATAACATTTACATTTACATTTACATTAGGGGTGTTAACGGGTACGGTAAGGTTGGATGTAAGTGAAAGTACTTTATACCCGTATTCATTACAAATTATTTTTATTTGTATTTTATATTTACATGTTATGTTTGTTGGATAACAAAATGCTAGCAGAAAGGTAAATAACGGGTAATATTAATATAATAATAATAATTATTATTATTATTATTTATTAAATAAAACATTAAAACATATATATAGTAATTTATTGAAAAAAAATTGATCATGCTAAGTGCAAGTAAATTAATTAAAGTACTCTTTTTAATGCTTATTAATATATATAATATATATAGATTTTTTATAATTATCCAATCAAATAACGGGTACGAAATAGGCTTTACCTGTACCCTTACTCGTATAGATAATGAAAAAAATTCTTTACCGGTACCCGTATCCAATAAGTTTATGAAAAAAAATCTTAACCGTACCTGTCTTATCAGATACGGTATGAGTCGAGTAAACGGATAAAAGAGTGCCATTGACACCACTAATTCACATTATGAAGATAATTAATCTCTAACAACATCGATCTTAATATATCCCACCAACTGTTCACCACTTTTAAAAATTAAGGTCTCTAAAATTTCTAAACTCTTACATTCTTAAAATTAATTTTACAGTTTCTATTAAATCACATCAGTAATAAATTAAAAATAGAGAAATAATTTGAACTAATTATTTAATCAGTATGGAGTTCATATACATCTTCTTAATAAAAAACTTTCATACATAGTTGCTAAATAAGAAACTCTCTCATATTTCTAAAAATTATAAATTAGACACTACCACCTCACATTAAAAACTCTAATAGCATCAGAGATGTAGATGCCCATTAACTAAACAATGCACCCAAACAAAAAAAAATGAAACGCAATAGCAAAAAAAAAAAAAAAAAAAAACAGTTTTTGCTATCTAAAGGAACATTACTATTTTTGAAAAAAATAACACCAGATGAGAAAAATCTCTGGACGTTTTTGTCCATAACGTCCTGTAATTTTTTTTTTTTTTTGCACTGTTTTGTTAAATAAAGGGTATATGGAAGTTATGGTTTAATCATAACGGTTTTTTAGATTTTAAATTTCGCCAAAAATAATAACTATTGTCGATTTTTGTTTTATTTTTTTCTATTAATAAAAAAAATCGGTAACTTATTCTTCCCATTTAAAACTTCATTGCTAATTACAAATTTAAAATCGGTAACAACCAAGACATTTTGTCCCGAAAAGTGGAAATTTCCGTGCAAATTTGCTGCAAATATCAGAGAAATTTCACTTTCTTATAATCAAATGAAGTGGAAATTTCCAAACTTTTGCCTTTCATAATAAGCAAGATTTTTTGTCCCGGAAAGTAGAAATTTGCTGTAAATTTTCCTGCAATTAAATTTGCTGCAAATTTCCCTTCTCTCTACGCTTTGTAAGATCAGATTTTATATCACTAATAAACAAGTAACAATGAAGACTTTTTGCCTACGGGCTCTTTAGATTAAAAAAAAATTAAAAATGAAGACTTTTGCTTTGATTGTACAAAGGCAAAAGTTTTTTTTTTTTAAATGAAAACTTTTTGAAGGAGTCAAAAATTGCAACTTTGGGTAAAATTAATAAACTTCTTCTGTAATAATTTTGTATTTATTTATCAATTTAAGGGTTTATTTATAAATAGTGTTTATAAAATTTCAGGTTTTATTTATAAAATGTGTAAACTAAAAAAAGAATCTACATTGAGTATCCCCAATCCAGCAATTGAAATTAATTGCTAAACAACGGTTATGAAAATTTTAGGAATTAACCTATTGCATTGGTGCAATTAAATTAAATTGCTTTCTATGTCTACATCAACACATCTTTGTTTTTTATTGGAGAGAGCACTTAGAAAGATTTTGAGCCAATCAATTAGACCACGTGTCATTAAACAAACATTTTCTTATAAAACAAATTGGTTAATTTAGCAATTGTAATACATCCCAGCAATTATGTTAGCAATTAACACATCAGATAAGCAATTTTAAAACAATTACCATTGTAGATGCTCCTAATCCCCTTCCGTTAATCAAATGAAGCCCCTTTTCTCTCTCTTTCGGAGAAGAACAGAGAAAAAAAAAAAAAAAGAAGAAAGAAAGAGTAAAAGAAAAATAATATAAAATAGTGGAGAAAAGAGAAAAATAATAAAATGGAGATTTATAATATGTTAAATTGAGAATTGGCATAATTATGGAAGAGACGGACTAGAAGGGTCATGCGGTCAAAATTAGAAGGTTTATAAATTAATTTTAATGCATTTATTTTTTGAATGATTTTTTACCACTTGATTCTATGCAAATTAATATGAAATTTTCAAATTTTCACAATATAAACACATTACTCGTTCACCTGGTAGTTCTGTACAGGTTCACCTGATGGTTCTATATCTAATGGACCGTCAGATTCCTGACAGTTGTTTACCGAAGTGAACTGCCAGTATTTGTAACACTTGGAGCATTTTTTTTAAATATCAAGAACATTTCTGAAACTTTTTTTTTTTGGAATATTATAAAAATGCCAGACTTCCCCCTCATTTGCTTTTAAAAAAATAAAAAAATTGCTGAAAAATTCTCAGATTATATCATAATTAAATGAACAGTGTAACATCCTTCACTGAATGGCTGAGAAAGCCAAGTCTTTGTTGCTATTTGTTTGGTAGTATAGGAACAAGATTCATAAATTATTTGTATAATTTTTTTTTTGGTGATGGCGAAAAGAATTATTCGGTTCACGAATTTTGACTGATTTATTTGTAAATTTTATGAATTTTACGAATTATTCACGAACTTTCTTTTTTTTTATGAAATTTCCGATCCGAATAATTCCAAATCATTCTCAAATCACGAACTTTTTAGCCACCAGACCAAACCTGAATAATTCATTTTAATTCATTTGTTCATTTGTCACTGTGTTTGTTAGTGGTAAAATCCTGATTCACATAGCGTAGAGAGAGCTTAATTCCCTCTCATTTTGTTTAAAAAGAAAAGAAAAAACAAAAAGAATAAAGGAAATTTGGTGGGACATCCCCAATTCCCGGGTCAGATGGCAGATGTCTCTCTCTAGGCCTTCCTTTCTTCCCTTTTATAAAACAGATAGATAAGCTTCATCTTCTTCAGTAACAAAATATATATACCATTTTTAACATATCCTACCAATTTGAACTACAAAATATAAAGAAAATTGAGTAACTTACTTGCAAAAGTGATATAGATATGATGATGAAGAAAGAGAGGAAAGATAGTGTGGAAAATTTTGAAATGAGATTAGTGAAATCGGCATCCCACTTCACACATATACAGACAATATAATTGAACTGTTAGGATTTTTGGCGGTTATGTATCAAAATAAACCGTTAGGAATTCTGGTGGATCATTTTTCTTTTAAAAAAAAATGGAGGACGTTTATGTAAATTTTTTAATTGAGTAAAAATTTCGGACTTCCCTCTCATTTGGTTTAAAAAAAAAATTAAAAAAATGGTAAACTTCTAGTAAATTCTCAAATTATAAATAATTAAATGGACAGTGTAACATCCTTGAACGACTGAGAAAGCCAAAAGTCTTCGTTGATGTTTGTTAGTGGTAAAGTCTGATTCACACATAGCGTAGAGACAGAGACAAAAAAAAGAAAGAAAGAGGAAATTCGTAATTCCCGGGGCAGATGTAGCGGTGCAAACGGATTGAATATTATATGACAATATTCAAATCCGTATCTATGAGTTCATATATATGTATATCTGAATAACTATAAATTTTAATTATTTATACTCAAATAATAGATATATACTATTAAAAAATTATGTTATTTATTATTATAAAAGACGGATGTATTCGTATCTATTTAATATATGATCCGTATTCGCATTCGCATTCGCATCCGTATTCATATTCAATTCACCTATTATCTGATATGTATTCATATCCGTATCCGTATCCGTATCCCTATCTGAAAAATAAAAGCGAATACAGACATGGTTTTGCACTTTTCCTCCCTTTTATAATACAGATGTCTGTCTACTACTCTCCTCCATCTTTCTTCAGTTGGCATAAAAGCAAGATAGATAGAAATACAGAGAAGTAGAAATGGCTATGGATCCCAACAAAAACAACAGCAGCAGCAGCAATGCCATTAATATCTCACCTCCTCTCACCGGAGGCCAGACCAGCCTTCTGTCAGTTCCACTTTTCTCCTCTCTTATTCTCTCTTAATAGTTCAATTACTTACTTAGCCTTTTTCCTTCTATATATAGCTTTAACTTTTCTTCTGTTTTTTACTAGGGATCCCAGTTCTCGCTGGAATGATGACAAGATTGATGAAGAGCAAATTCGAAGAATTGTAAGGATTCCCTTTCTTATAATTGCAAATTAAGACCATATGCCACTTGTGCTAGTCTGACCATCGTTTAATTTTTTAATTTTTTTTTTATTGTTGTTTATCCTTGGTTGGTTTCACTTTTACTGGTGGTTAATTGCACGTGAAGAGTGATTTTATTCTGTTTCTTAAGCTTAAAATTTGATTGCACAATTTTGGGTATATTGGGACCAATTTTTTTATTTGTTTGTATCACTGCTCCCTATACCTGTTACTCTTTTATTTTGCTTATTTGCTTATTTGTTGTCCCTAGACCCGTTACTCTCGTGCACGTCCCTACTTTAGTTTCTGAAATTGGTACGAGTCTATTGAGGTTTATGTAATACCAATTTTATTTAATTTTAACAGATTAGAGAAGAGATGTATGGTAGGGAAGACCTTGGTAAAAAGTCTCACTACAATTTATCTCCTCCAAGGTGAGCTATTATTTACTCTTGATCTCAACACCCAATTTTCCAAGGAACACCAAATAGGTCTAATAGCATTTTGTTGATGTTCAATTATGGCACAATCAACGATTTTATTCAATCACCACACACTCATCATCAACTCTAATTTTGTGAAAATTACTTATTCACCTTTTTTTATTCCAACTTTGGATTACATAGGTTATTGGTTTTCAAATGATGTATGCCTGTAAAAACTACCACATGATTCAAACTTTTTCCCTTTATTGCTTTTGTCTCTTGTAAGTTATTATGGATTTCAAAATTCTCTTAAAGGCTGCTGCCAAATCAAAACATCCATGCTCGATACCAGCTACAGTTCATCAACAAGGTCAAAGACCCCACCTTCACAACTGACCTGGTGAGAGACGAGATTGGAGAACCCATAAAAGTAGCAATACACGACACGTGCACTCAGTCAATCACATCTCCTGACAACATTCTCTCTTCTGCCAAAGTCAGAATCACGGTGCTTAATGCCGAATTCTGGGAAAACAAAGGGGAAACTTGGAGCAGTGGTGAGTTTAATCAGAGCGTGCTAAGGGAAAGGGTAAGGGAAAGAAAGGGGCCTATTTTGACAAGTCGTGGTCTTATCATTCAGCTTGAAAAAGGGGTTGGTACTTTTGAAAATATTGTGTTTAATGATAATTCAAGCTGGACAAAGAGTGGATTTCGGCTAGGGGTTGTGATCGTGGATGAAGGAGAAGAGGGTTATTTGAATGGTGAAAGAGTTCGAGAGGGTGTGAGCAAATCTTTTCGGGTAAAAGACCGCCGCGTGAAAGGTAAAGAATGATTTTCATTGTGTATTATTGATCACTATTTATTATAGTGTTGTTGGTATCTGGCATGCTACTAGTAAGAGATGTTCCAAGTATCGTCTATGCTCTCAGCATGTATTACCAGTACCAGCATGTAAGGTCAGACATTAAAGTTCAATTTGCATTTGACAACCAAAAATCACGAACATAAAGATTTTAGTGCCACTACATATGTGATAAGTTGTCAGAAGTTGTTATATGTTGATAATGGAGGGTAAATTAAATCCTTGTATTTTTTTGTACTTGCTGATTTTATGCTATTTATTCCGTAGCATCTCAAAAACCAGACCTTCTAAAGCTGACACACAGCATACAATGTATCAAGAAAATTGGAAAAGGTCGTGCTTCTTTCCTCGAAAAGAAAAAGATCAATACAGTGGAGGACTTCCTCAAATTGTATTACAATGATGAACCTGCACTTCGCGAGGTTAGGATACATGCCTGTAGTTTTTATGTTACACTTGCAAATCTGACAAGTGGTTCTAGTACTGGGAGATGAACAGAGCCCGTACCAGTACTTAATGGTACAATTCCAGTACCCACTTATAAGTACTTATATATACAGATCTGGTGTCTCCCGCAATGTACTGGTACTAAAACCAGCATTCAAGATTGTGATCATTATTTTTTCGTATTTGTTTGTAAATAAATATTGCTTTATGATTTCATGAATGGTAATACTCATTTTCCTCTCTTCTCACCTTTATATTTTTTAGATACTTTGTATTAAGTCAGAATCTGGCAAAGAGTGGGAGTCTATGATTGCGCACGCAACGCAGTGTGCCGATGAATTTCATGCTAAACACAATGTCTCTCATCCGATGGTAAGGAACAAGTCTCTCTGTACAAATGGTGGGCTTCATGTTGTCGGTTCAGGATCATCTGAGCCAAACCCTTCTGAGAACAAAATAATTGAAGGTGCATTAAATGAACACATCTCAACTGCTTCTGTTGAGCGGATAGTGGAGACGCAACCAGCTATAGCCCTTGAAACAAACGTAAGGAAATTAAATAGTTGCTCTAGATAAGCTTTTCTTTACTTCATACTTGATACGCATTAGGTGTTTATTGCTTGAGATTTATGTTACTCAGATACTTCATATTGGAATCCATACATGTGTCAGATACGTATCCGATACATCAGCTGGTGGCGTATCACATACCATCCGATTCATTCTCCGATACGTATTGACTTATAGAGATACGTGCCAGACACTTCTAAATACGGATCTGATACATTATGGGTGGGTCGGTCAGTGCGTAAATGAGCAGGGGCAGCGAATTATTAAAAGGATTTTCTCTGCAGCTGGGCCCGAAATTGATTTAGAAAGGATGGCCCCCAAGTTTAAAGATTTTGTCTGCAACGAATTTTAGCAATTTCTAACTTGAGACAAGATTGTATCGAGATGGAAGAAATGACATGAATGGGGAATGCGCGTCCCACCTGCCGCAGTAAAATTCTTTTTTACAATTTCAACCTTTAAATTTTTAAGGTTTTGTAAATCAGTCCCAATTAATTAAAAAAAGATTTAAGTATTATCAAGTATAAATTTTCTAACATGTCTATCTCGTATAAATTCTAACTTTCAACATTTATTTCTAACTATTTCATATGTACTTTATTTTCAGACAAATCGATTTTCAAATAATTTGTTTATCCTATTTAATTTTAAATTAACTAAATTTTCTTATTTATCTGCCTAAAAAAACTATTTGTTTATTTAATGTTACTTATTTTAGTTATAATTTTTGTATTATATTGTTTTGGTGGATTATTTGAATGTAATCATTTGTTTAAACATAAATTATTGATAAATTATTTTTTTATCAAAAAAATAGTACAAAACAAGCTTCTGTCAAGAAAATCCGAGTTTCCGATCTAATTCAGTTGATTTCTACCGATTCATCTAATTTCGACTCTACAGTCAAGTGTCCGATTCCAATTCCGATTCTGAGTTTCAGAACCATGCCTAGGACCTCAGACCAATGCAACAAACGCCTCTTCCACTAGGCCATTCCACTAGGCCAATTCACATTTGTTGTTATAACTTAGTAACTATGATATTTATTGTATACTTGAGCTCTTGTATCAAACTTTACCCACAATTTTTTATATTTAATTTATATAATATAAATATTAAATTATAAATATAATTAAAATAATATATATAATAGGCGTATCGTATTCTTAATTTTTAAAAATGTCGTATCGCCATATCCATATCCATATCGTATTGGATACGATACCCGTACCCGTATCCATATCGTATTCTTAATTTTTTAAAATGCCGTATCGCCATATCCATATTGTATTGGATACGATACCCGTACCCGTATCCATGCAACATAGCTTGAGATTCATTGCAAAAGTTATGGCCCAAAATTTGTTTAGAGCATTGATATTAAGCTTCATATGTCATGATGCCAAGTAGAAAATAATCTGTAAATATTGAACATTGTTGCACCATGAGACAGTGTCAACCCCTGCACCCATAATGCAATATTTTTGTTTATTCTTTCAGCGTACAAATGTTGAGAGAGGAAATATACTGAATGGGAACTCGGTGCATCGTACTAATGGTGTCGGTAAGTACTTTACTTTCATTCCTAAAGTTGATTGTTCTACAGGATTATCTAAAATTTGTAATATGTTGATTAGTAAATAAAATTTTGCAAGTGCCTCTTGCAGCATTTCCTGAACTTGAACTTTCCAGCAACTTAATCTCAAAGGAAAATTTGTATGCAGATGCCGAATCATCTCTCAATTACAATACACAAGTCCGATCGGGAGGTGGCGGTGGCTGTTATCGTCCTCGGCGCCCTCCGCCTTCAAGTTATCAGCCCGGACCAATTATTTTTACATTTTATTATAGAATTGTCATTAACAATTTTAATTAAAGAAAAGTTTATTTACAAGGTCCTAAAGCTATACATCTCTTGTTTAATTACAAGTAGTCATTCAATTATGGTTGATGCCTTACTTTCTTTTGTTTTTGTTTAAGTGTCCTATTGTAATATTCCGTGGAAATTGTTGTCAATAAAAGTACCCACATAAATAATATTTGTATTTGATTTAATTGAGCTTCTAAACTCTTTGTTTTTTCTTTGATTTTGTTGTTAATTACATTCACTGAGCACGAAGTAATTTCAGTTGTTTTGGTACCAGTAGTGCTAACAGATGGTACCATTCCATAAGTTCAATTAGGTTAGGTTACCATGCAACACCATTTAATTAGCTGCCTATACAGGAGGACCTCACTGGTACCCAATATGATCAGATTTAAGTCATCTCATATGTTTTGTGTTCTTTGTTTGATTTGTGCTCTATTTTTTTTTTTTTTTTTTTGGTTTAAAAGGTCATAGAGACCCAGTTTCATTTAAAAAACGAAACATACAGTGTCAGACAGTAGCGAGATCACAACATCATGGACTAACCTGGTATACCTAACTGATATCAAAATGCCCCATACCACAATGTACTAAAGGGGACTGGACACGAAATCTCAAAAGTGACTTCCAATTACAACCCTCATCGAGAGCGTGCATATCACAGAAGTTTCTAAATGTAAACTACTGAATATTTCTATAATTCGCTATGACAGCAGCAGTAGGTGTGTCACACACACTCTCTGTGGATGATGCCGGCAAGTGAAAGGATTCACTTTCTTCGTCTCCTGGCCATATGACTCTGAGAGGTACAGCATCCATGTCCGGCAACCATTTGTGAGTAGCGTCCTTCACTTTTTGCTTTATCTTAGAGCTACCTGTCCAATAAGAAACAAGGGAAATTATGAGATAAAGTAAAGATCGAACTGATTTGGGTGACACGTGTTGGAAGCATATTTCGTTTCTATGTTTCCAAATGGTCCAACACGTAGCACTAAACACAATTAAAAAAGCAAATCGGTCACAGGGGGTCAAGGAAATGGCAAAATGAAACACATCTTTAAGAGAACGCCAATTCTGGTAGACGCCTTGCGATTGCCCTAGCCAGTGCCATATTTGTTTGGTGACCACACAGTGTAGGAAAAGATGATTAACTGTCTCAGGTAATGTACAAAAAACACAGTGATTAGGCCCGTCCCATCCTTTTTTAATCAAATTAGTCCTTGTAAGTATTTTATTTCTAAAAGTCAACCACATAAATATTTTGATTTTGGGAGGCACTGGTAGTAACCACCATAGTAAAGGTTGTTCAGGTAGAATGCCTCTGTAGTTGAGAATAAGGTACAGAGAGTGCACATTAAATTCCCCAGAGGCAGACCATTGCCATGACAGTTTATCAAAGTGATGAGTAAAGGAAAAATGACTAAGTATATTCAGAAGTGCATTCCATTCAGCCCGACAAACACCCATTAGTATATCGGAAAAGATCATAGCTTCCCCTTGAGAATTGATAACATCCTGAAATAGAATTTGTGGGTTAAGGCATTTAGAATAAAGCTGAGGGTACTGAGAAGCTAGGGAACAATTGCCCCACCAGATGTCTTCCCAGAACCTGACATTGGACACTTGCCCAGGTGTGAATTGTGTACAATTGGACCCTAACTCAGATAATTTTACAATCTCAGCCCAAAAAGGAGAGCATAAAGGGTGAGATGATGTTGTATCCTGGTAAATAAACTTCATAAGGGTTTTCCAATGGCTATGATAGTCTGCATCCTGGTACTTCCACCACCATTTTAACAATAGAGCTGTGTTCATATCTCTTAAATCTAAAATCCCTAATCCTCCATATTGTTTTTGAGAGACAAACAATAGAGCTGTGCTCTATGCCTGCCTGCCTGGTACAAGGCACACTAACAGTAACAAGTTATTTGTTTGATTTGTGCATTATGCCTGGTACCATGTGCACTAACAGTAACGAGTTCTTTGTTTGATTTGTGCATTATGCCTGGTACCAAGCGCGTTCTTTGTTATGCTCAGGGTTACTAAGGTAATTTTGGAGTAAAGATATTGACAGAGTAGTTTTTGCTTCATACATTGGATGGACAGTAGAGTCAAAGTAGTGTTAAATATGACTTGTGCTCCGCATGAAGAACAAACTGCTTTGTCAATATCTTTATCCCAAACTTACCTTACCTTCAGCGTAGCAATTACATCCATGATAGTTTGAGACTGTAAATTCTATTTATTCTATGAATGAATTAAAATCAGAATAAATCATAATGCATCAATAAAATTAAAGAATAATAAATTAATAATACCTTAGCAGCATCGATTTGGAGCAAATAAAGATCTTCTCTACCAGCAAAGAAATTTCCCGATGTCATCTTCGCCTGCTTCAATATTGTGCTTTGAGATTCGTGCAGAAAGGATTTGAACGGCCTAGATCAAATCAAAGTTTGAGATATCTCCGAGGATGCGAATTGATACGACACAGAGGCAGATGTAGAAATGAACCTGATGAGGTCGAGACGAGAAAGAGAGAGAGAGAGAGAGAGACCTGATTGAGGTGACTGAGGTGAATACAACCGGTGGTGCGATTGAGATCTCCGCCATGAGTGGATCCCTTGTGCTGAAGCTCTTCCCACTCAGTTTGAGTGCTGATTCTGTAAACCCACTTCGCCTTCTTCTTCTTCTTAGAATCAGATGAGGAATATATGAAAATTTGACAGACTAAATTCCAACATGATTGCCATTATTTTAAATTTTATTCCAAGTACCATTTTTTGGTGGTAAGTGTTTACCCTTTGCAAAAATAATTATTTAAACATTTCATTTTTGTTCTCAACCTTTCTTATTTCTTTTTATTATATGAAAATATTAAGGAAACAGGTAAATGCAGACGCGGACAGTAAAACAGAAGAAAGGGCATATTTGTAAGAATTCAAATCAAGTCATGTACCTGGTCTGGTAGAATGAGATCCAAACAGTTTACTTTTTTCTTTTTTTTTAATTTCAGTTAAGTTTAGGTTGTAATACATTTTTGCTCTAAAAATAGATATTCCAGTAAATAATCAGGTGCACAAATAATATTTTGAAATATTTCTCGAGCTCAGAACCGATTTTTTCTAGTAAATAAATGCATTTTAATGTTTCTAAAATAATCCATTTTATTTTTTCAAGAAAAAAAATATGATCTCGTGAGGTAGAAAAAAAGATACTTTCGTATACCTTACGAGTGATGCATCTACATGTGAAAATTTTAAAATTTTGAATTAATTTTGTATAGAATCAAGTGGTAAAAAAAAACCTTCAAAAAATGAATGCATTAAAATTAATTTATAAATCTTTTAATTTTGACCGTTTGACTTTATACTAAATTAATTCAAAAGTTTAAATTTTTTTGCATGTAGACGCATCATTTGTGATCGAGGTAGATGGATTTCAACAATTCAGATTTATCATTTAAAGTCATTTTTATAGATTTTAGAGTTGCGTTCACAAAGAGGCTTGGTAAATTTAGAAACTCTCTAGTTTTACTCTTCAAACAAATATTTATTTATATAACAAGTAAATAAGTAAGTTTATAGTGTAATAACATTTTTCACTGGTAACAAGAGGAGTCATGAATCAATTAATAGAGAGAGTGGTAGCATTGTGGGGGATGCATAGCATAGCTGGTGTTGCTTGTCTTTTCTCCTGAATTCAGTTGACCACTTGACGTGGAATATCCAGAGAACACTTGCCACTTGGAGACTGCAGTCGCTGCACACTTGCTATAAAGTACAAACCGTGCACTTGGGCCAGGGGTGTCAACGGGTACGATACAGGTTGGGTGAAGACATTTTTATATCTGTCCTTGTTAAAAAAAAAATTTATCTTTATCCGTATTTTCGAATATGATATGGATCATAGTGACAACTTAATAGTTCGGAAAAGGTTCGGCAGAGTCAAAAATTCGTGATTCGGGTATAATTCGGATATAATTCGGAAATAATTCGAAAATAATTCATTTTTGTAAACACCAAATCAGTATAATTCGGGTATAATTCGGGAATAATTCATTTTTGTACACACCAAATAATATACTAAAATACTAAAGTTGTAAAAAAAAAAGATTGTTTCGTTCATTTTAATTTTTTTTATTAGTGTAAAAATAGAATGCTAATTACAAATTGATCAGTCATATTTCATCTATTGTTGAATTAATATTGATTATCATTTTTGAGGCGTGAATTCCTATAAAAAAAATTGGGAACATAAACCGTGGAGGAATTCATAAGATGTTGCATGGTTTTATAGTAAGTTGATCAAATGTCAAGGGCAAATTTATAAGTAGAGGTGTAAAACAGGGGCCAGTGCATAGGGAATTGGAGTAGGCATGCTTTTTTTTTTGTCTTTTTCTACTTTTCCTGTCATTAATACTTTTCTATTTTTTCTGCCGCATCACGCGAATGTTACGCGTTTAATTCGTAAAATTCGCGAATTTGACGAATTATTCGCGAATAGTTCGGGAAAAATTCGTTTAGCCGATTAAAACGCGGATTCGTTCGGCTCAGGCTTAAATACGATTTATTCGCGAATCATGTTACTATGATATGGATCGGGTAAACGGATAAAAAAGTGTCATTAACATTTCAATTTGTATTTTCGATAAAATAATTTTTAAAATAAGAAAAAAATAATAATGAATACAACTAATTTGTATTATGAAAATTTAATAAAATGCAAAAACTTTATTGTATCATGTCTCATCTTTGTACAAATATATATCTATATATATAATTTTTTTTTAAATTATCTTATACTAAAACAGATAAGATAACAAAAAAAAAATCATTATCCTTATCCGTACCAGATTAGCTAACGGAAAACAAATCTTACCCTTATCCGTATTTTCGAATACGATACGGGTCGGATAAATAGGTAAAAGGGTGTCATTGACACCCCTAACTTGGGCACTTCAAAGGCTGTAGTCGCTGTGCACTGGCTGCAAAGTGCAAACCGGACACTTGAACACTTGGACACTTTCCACTTGGAACTGCAGTCGTTGCACACTTCGACGCTTGGACACTTGTCGCTTGGAAGATTGTAGCAGTGTTGTAAATAATGGTATGCGATTGTTAAACAGATGGGGGTACCGCCAAGTGATTAATCATAATTATACGAACAATTTAACGTTTTTATTAAATTTATATATATATATATATATATATATATATATATAGAGAGATAGGCTAATATACAATCGATTGCACCACGCCTCTCGTGCAACCAAGTGGTTTTCCGATTTTTAAAGTCCAAATGATCGATCCGAACCATTAGATGTGTTCTCCATATTAAAATCTGCTTGGAGACCAAATTTTACATTTTTTGGAATTTTTTTACTATTTATTAGCCACTTTGAAAATTGCTGATCCAACGGTGGCTTGCCAAACAGTAAAAATCAGAAGCTACCGTTGGATCAGCGATTTTCAAAGTGGCTTAATAAATAGTAAAAAAATTCCAAAAAATGTAAAATTTAGTCTCCAAGCAGATTTTAATATGGAGAACACATCTAACGGTTCGGATCGATCATTTGGACTTTAAAAATCGGAAAACCACTTGGTTGCACGAGAGGCGTGGTGCAATCGATTGTATATTAGCCTATCTCTATATATATATATATATATATATATATATCAAGTAATTAATCGGAATTATACGAACAATTTAATGTTTTTAATTTAGCGTTTTTACTAAATTTTATATTTTTTGAAATTTTTTTACTTTTTATTAAGCCACTTTGAAAATCTGAAAATTCGGGTGAACAGTAAATTTTTCTGGACCGCTGAAATCGGCGATTTTCAAAGTGGCTTAATAAATAGTAAGAAAAATTCCAAAAAATGTAAAATTTGGTTTCCAAGCACATTTCAATATGGAGATCATGTTGAGCAGTTCGGATCGACATTTTGAAGTTTAAAATCACAAAATATGAGCGTGAAGTAAAATAATCGCTTTACTTCGCAACTCACTGTAGCCCAACTCTCTCTCTCTATATATATATATATATATATAGAGTACGGCTAACGCGCTTCCTCTAGCATATGGGCCAAAATGCTTCCGGTGGAAATTTGAAATTTCAAAATCCAAAAAGTCGATCTGAACCGTTCATCTTCTTCTCCATATTAATATCTGCTTGGAGACCAAATTTTACATTTTTCTGAAATTTTTTACTATTTATTAAGCCACTTTGAAAATCGCTGATCCAATGGTTTTACTGTTTTGTTAAGCCACCGTTGGATCAGCGATTTTCAAAGTGGCTTAATAAATAGTAAAAAATTTCAGAAAAATGTAAAATTTGGTCTCCAAGCAGATATTAATATGGAGAAGAAGATGAACGGTTCAGATCGACTTTTTTGATTTTGAAATTTCAAATTTCCACCGGAAGCATTTCGGCTCATATGCTAGAGGAAGCGCGTTAGCCGTACTATATATATATATATATATATATAGGAATATGCTAGCATGCTATGCATAGCATAGAGCCCCTCCATGCAACGCCTTGGATTTCGACTTTTCAAAATTCTAACGGTCGATCCGAACCGTTCATCTTGTTCTCCATATTAATATGTGTTTGGAGACCAAATTTTACATTTTTTGGAATTTTTTTTACTATTTCTTTAGATTTATTGAAAATCACTGTTTTTTTATGGTCCAGATTTGCTGAAAATAGCGATTTTCAATAAATCTAAAGAAATAGTAAAAAAATTCCAAAAAATGTAAAATTTGGTTCCCAAACACATATTAATATGGAGAACAAGATGAACGGTTCAGATCGACCGTTAGAATTTTGAAAAGTCGAAATCCAAGGCGTTGCATGAAGGGGCTCTATGCTATGCATAGCATGCTAGTATATTCCTATATATATATAGAGATGGGCTATGGTGCATTGCAATGCATGGAGGGGTTTGTGCATTGGACCATAAATCTAAAATTCAAAATCCAAATGACCTATCCAAACCGTTCATCTTGTTCTCCATATTAATATGTGCTTGGAGACCAAATTTTACATTTTTCTGAATTTTTTTACTATTTATTAAGTATTTTACAAAATTGTTGATCCAACGGTGGCTTAACAAAACAGTAAAATCAGCAGCCACCGTTGGATCAACAATTTTGTAAAATACTTAATAAATAGTAAAAAAATTCAGAAAAATATAAAATTTGGTCTCCAAGCACATATTAATATGGAGAACAAGATGAACGGTTTGGATCGGCCATTTGGATTTTGAATTTTAGATATATGGTCCAATGCACAAACCCCTCCATGCATTGCAATGCACCATAGCCCATCTCTCTCTCTCTCTCTCTCTCTCTCTATATATATATATATATATATATATATATCATAATTTATTTAATTCATTACACTTATCAAATAAACTCAATTTAACTTAGTTCGATTATTATAACATGACACCACGCTTATTTTTTCTTAACACATAAGCACTTTACATGTGTAGGTAGTACATTTATTTAATAAAAAAATAAATTCAGAATTAAGCTTTTTCAAATACTAATAACATATTATTTAAAAAAAATGAAAATTTTCAACATAAAATCACTAAACTTAGTTTGTAATAACAACTTAGTTTTATAAATAAACATGTCGTACTAATTGAAAAAAAATTACATCAGTAAGTAAGAAAAATATATGATATATAAATAACAGAAGAATTAATCAATTTCAAAGTAAGTAAGAAGAAAAAACTTATTTAGTTATGTTAAAAATATTCGATGTATGTTCAAACACAAATAAAACTACAATGCATGATTTACAAAACTTATTATCACATACTATTACAGAAAAAAAAAAAAAATCAATATGAAAATAAATTGAAATAAACAGAAATAAATGAGAATAAATGGGAATAAACTGACGATTAAACGGTAAAACGGCCGATTAATTGAAAAAAACAACCGATTAATATTGTTTTCATCCGCAAACATGCATCTGTTAAAGAATATTCGTAACGGTTTGACCACCGTTAATGATTAAACGGCCGTTAATAGCGTCTTTTACAACACTGGACTGTAGTAGCTGCAGACTGGCTGCAGAGACGGAGACGGAGACGGAAACACTTGGGAGGAATTATTTATTTATTTATTTATTTTAAAATCTGCAGAGGCTGCCAAAGATCTGGGAGGAATATATGGAGTTAGTTAGATAGGCGCGGTGTTACGATATAAAGTTTGAGTGACCCAGCTACAGTGGAACGAGGCTGACAAAAGACCGGGTTCATGCGCGGAGCAGGCTGCGGGAAGAGCGAACCAGAGTTAGAGCAGAAGATAGATCGGTGAAGCGGGTTATCCAATATAATTACGCACGCACCATTACTAACTCTTAAGACCCGCTTCATTGAAGACTATATATAAATGGCTAAAAGGCAGAGGAAAAAATAGCCAGAGAAGGGGTTGGGCCATGTAACTGAGCTAGTCGCAAAAGACGGGCCGAGAGATGAAATTCGCATCCTATGAGATATCTCATATTTTGCGTGACTTTTTCGAAAATCTCAACCGTCGCAATACGTTCTGCGCGAATCTCAAACCTCAAATAATACTGGCTCCCTACGTCACCCCCGAATAGGCACCAGACACGTCAGTCACGCAAAATATGAGATTTCTCCGAGGATACGCAGATAAAAAAAATTAAATATATATATCATAGTTAAATAGATAAATAGTTTTTATGTGAAAAAATATAAAAATAAACATCATATATTACATAGTAATTAATGTTTTTCCACATTTATACAATTTGATTTTTTTCATAATTTTTTTTATTTCAACCATTTTCTATGAGCTCTATTTAATTAATTTATTTTTATTATAATAAATTCAATGTCAATATAACTAAAAAAAAATTAACTATAAAACTTGACACTGCAATATTTTGATTATTCAAAAGCTTATGCAATTCGATTGGTTCAGGATAATTGGTTCGATGAGACTGTGAGATTGGTGAGAGCGGTGTGAATGACTGTGGTTGTGGATAGAGTGGAGATTGTAGACTTGGTTGGTTTAGATGGTTCGGCCATTGGTTTTTATAATTAACATTCAATCATATTTTCCATAAATTGATTGTCTCTGATATTTCAAAGGTCGGGAAGTAATGTTTTGAATTTCATATATTTTATATCTAATTAATTGTATAATTGTTAAAACGAAATAAAATTAAAACATAAATATAAGAGTTTATTTGTAAAACAATATAGTTCCATATTTATGTAAGGATTATTGATAACTTTTAAAAACTAAATAACATTAAAAAATATAAGAGTTTATTGTGAAACAATATGGCTCCATATTTATGTAAGAATTATTAGATTTGCAAGATTCATATAAATAGACTAGCACAACATATTCATTCAATCATTATGATATATATATATTGTTAATTTAAATATGTATAAACATGATATTTCCATTACTCCAAAATGCTTTCACAATGTTTTAACATAAACATTGTATTATCTCAACTTAAAGGTCATTATCAACTCATGAGATCATCCCTTTGTTTAGAATAAAAAAAAATATTATTTTAAAAACTTTAAAATGCATTTAATTATCTTTTAAAAGAAATGCTCAAGAAATATTCCAATCTATTATTTTGAAATAATTACAGGTTAAGTTCTTGCTCACCTCATTATTTACCGGAATATCTATTTTTAGACCAGGTATCAACCTAAACTTAACTAAAATTTATAAAAAAAAGCAAAAAAATGAACTGTCTAAATCTCATTTAACCAGACCAGGTATCAACCTAAAGTTAACTGGAACTGAATTCTTACAAATATGTCTTTTCTTCTGTTTTATTGCTTGTGTTTTCATTTATCTGTTTCCTTAATATTATCATGCAATAAAAGGAAATAAGAAAGGTTGAAAACAAAAATGAACTGTTTAAATAAATTGTTTTGTAAAAGGTGACACTTACTAAGAAAAAATGGTACTTGAAATGAACTTAAATTAGAGCCAATTTCATGTATACCCCTGTAAAATTCATAATATCATATTCACCCTTGTAAATTTATGCAGGTGCTATGTATTCTTTCCTGCAAATATGTTTACCAGCAAGAGCAATTGAAGCTGCAAAGAATGCAGGAAAAGCACTTGATGTTTTCTATTGCCTCTAAAGCTTCTAGAAGCCACTGGCATCTCTACTGTACCTGGTTCTAGCTTCGGTCGGAAAGATGGGTCAATTTACTATTATACCCTTTTATCTCATTTTTCTCAAATTGCACATATGTTCTGCATTTCATCTGCTGTGATTACCTACTAGTGCACTCTGTTTAATATTTTACAATTAATAAGAATGTAGATTATATGATAACTTATGGATAAATGTATTAACTAGTGATACATTTGTGCATGGTTTGGCTCACAGATTATTATATCAGATTCGTGCTGATAAATGACCGGTCCATGCGCGGAGCAGACTGCGGGAGGAAAGAACCAGAGGTGGAGCAGGGGATATATCTGTGAAGCGGGTTATATATCGCAAATCATCACGCAGTAGCCAGCACTGCACTCACTCACTCAGCAGTCAGCACCAACACTTGAGACCCACTTCATTGAAGATTCTATATCTAAATCCATGAAGGCAGACTATATCTAAATAGCCAGAGAAGGCGTTGGGCCATGTAACTGGGCTATTCGCACAAGATGGGCCGAGAGATGAGCTTTTTTAAAACTTTGGTTGTAACCTATGTAACTCGGATACTTCATATTGGGCCCCGTATCCGTATCCGATGACGTGATGTATCTTTAACATCCTGATACAGTCAGCGATACGCTTTGACACACACTGATACAGCTCTTCAATGCTCGGATACGGAGCGGGATACGTCTGCCCCCCTGTGAGCTGCGCATGGACCAACTGCAGATGCTCCCTCCATTTTAGTGTTTGGTAAACGGTCCGGGCCGGGCGGTTCGGGCAAACCCGGGCACGGGTAGACACGGTCACGGGCATCATGGGCACACGGGTACAACGGGCCGGGCATCACAGTTTTTTTTTTTCAAAAATCATACTCTGCTCGTTTAATACCCGTGTCCGTCATGGATTCGGGGGTAGGAGATCATCCATTTTTTTCATGTTACATTAATGGGTAAAGCCACCAGTGACTTTTCCATTGCTATACCTCAACTTGATTGTCTAAATGTAGTATCTATTATATATAACATATATAAAATACTTTAGTGCAGATTTTTTATATTATAATTTATATAATATTAATGTTAAATTAATAATAAAATTAAAGTAATAAAAAATATATATAATAAACGTATCGTATCTAGAATTTTTAAAAATTACCGTATTGCCGTATCTGTATCGTATCCGATACGATACTCGTATCCATGCAACATAGGTTGTAACACTAGGTACCTTACAAGTTACAACTAATCAAATGAACTATAATGGTTAACTATAGGAAAATATAATTATTTATCACTAGCATTTCATTTGATCTCTATATTTTGAGCAGGTTTGACACATAAGGTCAAAATCTATGTATCAAATACATTTTATCCAGAATTGAAGCTTATTTGAGAATGATTACAACAAGTATTAATAATTAAATAATACTATTTATACAGTGTTTTCACTTAACAAGGTCAAAATGTTACATATGTATTACACTTAATAACATCAAAATATTTCATATAATATTATAACAAATTTCATGATGTGTAGGATAACATTTTTTTCACAACCATAAATGGATAAATGGGATTTTTTTCCTAACAAAAATCTTCCTGCAAGTCAAAATGTTGGTTTAAAAAATAAGTCAGCCCAAAGTATTTTTTTTTTCAAAGGACTAAACATTATTTCTCTATTTCAAAAAGTGTTATTAAGTAATATAAATATATATCTCATAGTTAAATAGATAAATATATTTTTATGTGAAAAAAATAAAAAATAAAAATCATACATTATATAGTAATTAATGTTTTTCCACATACAATTTGATTATTTTTTTTCAGAATTTTTGTATTTATTTTAACTATCTTTTATGAACCTTATTTATTTATTTACTGAATATGGTAAATTTGATGTAAATATAAATAAACAAATAAAAAGAAAAAATGAATAAATTAAAAAAAATTGTATTATTCCCAAAACTTGCGCATCCCGATTGAGTTCAAATTATTGATTCGGTGAGAGTAGAAATCGTGTGGACGGTTGAAATGTAGAGATTGCTGAGAATGTGGGCTTAGTTGGCATTATAGGAATTGCAATTGGTTTTTATAATTAACATTTAATCATTTTTTCCATTAATTGATTTTGTCTGATATTTTAAAAGTTGAGAAATAATTCTTGAGTTTCATATATTTTATATCTAAGTAGTTGTATGACTGTAAAAAAGTAAATAACATTAAAATATAAGTGTAGGAGTTTACTTGTAAAACAATACGATTCTATATTTATGTGAGTATTGGGTTTGAAAGATTTGTATAATTATGCTAGCACAACATATTCATTCAATCATTATGATATATATATATATATATATTCCATTTAAATATGTATAAACATGATATTTTGAATGACTCCAAAATGCTTTTACAATGCTTTAACATAAAAGTTGCATTATCTCTACTTAAAGGTCATGATGAACTCAAGAGATCATCCCTTTTTTTTTTCAAGAATAAAAAAATAAAATGGATTATTTTAGGAAACTTTAAAATGCATTTAATTAGCTAGAGAAATTTTGGAAGACTTGTGCTTTTCAACCTTCACTATTGAAGTAAAAAAATTAGAATATTTTAAATTCTAATTTGTACATGAATATGTTTTAAATTAAACTAAACTAAAAATACTGCATTGTATAAATCAAAGTAAAATCTCAAATAATATATATCAAACATTAAATTTACACTAAAAATGATCTTATAAATTTTGACTAAACATGTTAATAAAAATTGTAAACTATGTATATAATTCAATTTCTGCAGTACGTGTTAACACTTAAATTTAAACACAACTTCAAAGAGTATACAAATTTGATATGTGAAATGTGAACACTTAATAAAAAAATAAAAAAAAAGTAAAAGAAGATTTACATATACTAAAATTCCATTAAATAAATACAAACCTGTGAGAGCTATTATATACAAAATATATGATTAAGCAGGTCAAATTGACAACATGAAAGAAAATATTAAAATTAGAATTATCAACATAGAGGGATGTGGGTGGAAACATATCGGATTCAAATCAAAAAGTGGTTAAATTGTGTTTGTATCCGTTTAAAATTTTCAAATACAAATCATATATTAGTGAAATAAAGGTGTGAATTAAATTGTATAGAATGCACCGCATTTATTATAAAGTAATTTTTTATCCTAATGATATATAAACGAATTAAATATTATAGCAGAACTAAATTAATGCCGATTTTTTTATTAATCGAAAATAAAATAAAAAATATCAGGAAATGAGACCGTTTTGCTGAAAAATTGAAATATAGGAAAAACATGATAGTTTATCCTGTTCAATATTATAATTAGACGGACAAAGCATTTTGTCCCGTTAATCTTATCCTAATTAGCGATCTAACTGGAAAAAAACTGGCCGAGATAAACCAACCCGTCTATCATAAACAAATTTCTGAAAAAAAAAACTGCTACAGTGCTAGACGGAATAATCTATCTCGTCCAAATTTTTTTTTTCTTCTTAGCATGATTAAGGATTTAGATTAGCCGACTATTAATTTGGACGGAAAATTTTGCACCGTTTGAGAGACGGAATAATTAATCTCGTTTTTCCTATATTTTGATTTTCTAGTAAAACAATTCCCACTCGGGATATTTTTTATTTTATTTTCGATTAATAAAAAAACTCGGAACTAAATGTGTCATATATCTAATTACAATGGTCAACAATATAATATATATCTTCCACTTTGGATAAACCCAATTTGCTCATTGCTGTTATTTTTTCGATCACATCCTCTGAGGTAAAATAATATTTGTGTCTAAATCAGAACCGTCCAATCAGAATTCGGTTAATTCAGTCCAGATGAAATGATCTGCCAAATGCAGATTGTACGGTCCAGATCTAAACTAAAAATTTCTGTTACCTCAGATGATATGAATTCATCTTCATAAGCAAACTTTTGTAGTTAACCTGAATCGGAGAAAGAGAGAAATGGCCTGTGATCTGAGATTTAGTAAAATACATACAAATGGAAAAACTAACAAGTAATTACATTATTTCAAAATTATTTCTCTAAACATCCAATTCCAGCATCTGAAAAAAAAAAAAAAAAATATGACTAGTAAATTTATGATGTAATGACATTTTCCATTAGTAAGAATAAGGGTGTGATCAAAACAATGAGGGTATTGGAGTTCAATTGATTTCAATTCAATAGAGTTCAATAGAGATGATTTCTAATTGAATTTGGATGATCGGACTAAAAATAGATAAGAATTCATTTATTCTCTATTTATTGATTGAAATGTGCACATAAAAAAGAGAAATTATATCATTTAAATAAAAGTGACTTTTTTGCCCTTAAAGTATATACTTGAAAAGATTAAAAAACAAAGTGACACTAGGTATCAGCAAATACATTTACTAACTCAGTACTAGTAAATACAAAGCAAAATGACACAACAACAAGTTGTGTTTAGATTACATGGTTTTAACATGAAACAAAAAAAAATATTAAAAAATATATTAAAAAAAGTAGAAGGGTATGGGAAAAACAAACAAATGAATTAGAAAATTAGAACATTCATTATGAGACAGTAATTGGATAATTCAATGCTCACTACCAGGTTCAATACCAGCACCCACTTGTACCTGTTTAATTTGCAAACTAGCCCTCCATTTCTTCAATAATTCCTTTTGGGTGTGTTTGGATCACCAAAGAATAGAGCTATTCTTGATTTAGCTCCATTATTCTCAAACCTTGGTGATCCAAACATAAAATAGCAAATTGGATTAGCTCAAGAACATCTCTATTCTACTAACCCAAAGAAATGGTGGGTTAGCAAGAATAGAGGTAGTGGGGTTAGTGATATTAATAAAATATTGAATTTCTCTCAATTAAAGTTAGTTTTAATATTAGATCAATATAAATAAAATATTAGATTAATATAATATAATATTAGTTTAAATATTAAATGTAATATAATATTATTTTAAATGTTAAATATAATTTAATATTAGTTTAAATATTAGATTAGATTAGTATTAAATAATGGTTTAAATATAAAATGTAATATAATATTAATTTAAATATTAGATTATTATTAAATAAACATAATTTCAAATTATATTAAATTAAATAAAATGTAGATTAAATATAATATAATATTAATTTAAAATTTTAATGTAATATAATATTAGCATAAATGTTAAGTGTTGAATATAATATAATATTTGTTTAAATATTAGATTAGTATTAAATAAATATGATGTCAAATTAAATTAGATTAGTATTAAATGAAATATTATATTAAATATAATATAATATAATATTAAATATAATATTAAATATAATATAATATTAGTTTAAATATAATATAATATTAGTTTAAATATAATATAATATTAGTTTAAATATTATATGTAATATAATATTACTTTAAATATTAAAAAATTTAGAATAAATACTATATAATATTAGTTTAATTTTTAGATTAGTATTAAATAAAATATTAGATTAGTATTAAAAACATTAATTTAAATGTAACATAATATTAGTTTAAATATTAAATATAATATAACATTAATTTAAATATTAAATTAATTTAATTATTATTTTATTTATTTCTCTATATCGCTATTCCAAATATACAGTTCAAACGACATTTTTACTAACTCGAATAGTTCAAAGTTAGCACTATTCTCAAACCACTCGGGTTAGCACTATTTTCAATCACTAACTCAAAATTTACTATTCTTGTACTAATCCTTGCACGATCAAAACGTACTCTTTGTCATCAATTTTGCTGAATAAAACAAAAGTATTATTTAACCTTTTGTCAAACCGAGAATCCATTACTCTTTAAGCACTGCCGCTTCAATCTGTCTCGACAACCGAAGGTGTCAGCCTCTTCAAGTTTTCTCTTAACATTCAATTTAGACAAAGATTTCTTCACTTTTTTGTTAACAGAAATTGCACCATTGGAATTTTCTAGTTGAAGAGATGTATGTGGGTCTTCAAAATTTTCTAGAATTATCACTTCAGCTTGAAGCTTATCCACCTCATCAATTGTGTTGTTTTGCCTAAGCCCAAAGAAACATAATATATGATTAACCAGATAATCTGGTACAGTAAACTTGGTCAAATTTGTTGATCTGGTACCATACCTGGTACGGTTTGATTATGTTAACCCTGCCTCTACTACACCCGACTATTATGAGACCATTCTCAAGCCGTCGAACAAATTCATAATGCCAGAAAAACCACCTCTGGCTCAACTAAACCTTGCCATGGAAACTTTGGTTTACATCCTACCAAGTCATGTGCCAATTCATTTTAAATTGGCAATAATTTAATCAACTTGGAGTCATATTATTCTCAATTGCAATTCCACTCTCTCTACTCTGGAAAGTAATTTCTCTTTGCATAAATGAAATAAATAAAAACAAATTGCATGTTTGTTCATGTCCGATTCCCAACAAATTCCACCTTAAAAGTTAACACCCTGAAATGCATGCTGGTGATTATCATTTCACACCTTAATCGTCAGTTTTGTTTTTTCCTAATAGTAATAGTAATAGTAATAGGTCCGTCAATTTTGTTTCCTCCCAAAAGCAAACCGTAGCCTTGCAAAAATTAAACGACTCAAACAAGTTTAAAAAACATAATAATACTTAACATGGAATACCTGCATATATAAATAGCGATATTGATCTTCTTGATCTGACCAAGTTATCAGCTGTGATAATTTGATTTTGCAACTCCACAAACAAAGTACCATTTATATATTTGTAGAAATTTTCACTCAATAAATGAAGAAAATCGGATAAAGATTAAGAGACTTTAACTTTTCATTTTGGCTTTTTTTTATTTTATGAAATTTGATCGACATTTGAGATGGTTGTTGAAGAATAGAGAAAGTGACTAAAAAGCAAAATAGAAAGAAGGGTGTCTCAATTTGAAATTTGATCGACATTTGAGATGGTGTTAAGTTAACCTGATACATGAGCATATTTAGTGGAGCTCGAATCACAAGAAAGATATTTGCGTGAAAAGGGTAATTCCATAGCTGCTTCATTCTTATCTCCTTTCTTCAATTCCTTCTCTTCTTCTCTTCTTCTTCACTTCGTAGACAATTCGGCGGGTATGAAAGCAAAATAGGAAAAAGGGTATCGTTGGAATAAAATATTGCTAATTTTTCTCCGATTGAACTCTCGGCAAATCTCTATGTTTTTCATGGCAATTCGCTGGTGGAGAAGTTTCACGCCAAATCGTTTCCAGTCAGTCACAGCAGTCCGATCTAAGAGTGTAAGAAGAGGAGTCATGAATCAATTAATAGAGAGAGTGGTAGCATTGTGGGGTATGCATATCATAGCATAGCTGGTGTTGCTTATCGTTTCCCTGAACCCAGTTGACCACTTGCCACTTGCCACTTGCCACTTGCCACTTGGAGACTGAAGTCGTTGACTCGTTGCACACTTGCTGCAGAGTGTAAACCCGATACTTGGACACTTGGACACTTGACACTTGGAACTTGGAAGACTGTAGTCACTGCACACTGGCTGCAAAATGCAAACCGGAGACGGAGAGCGGACACTGGGGACTGGGGAGGAATATTTATTTATTTTATTTTGAAAATCTTGGAAGAGACTGTCATACATGGAGGAGTTGGTTAGATAGGCGCAGTGTTAGGGTGTAAAGTTTGGGGACCCAGCTACAGACAAAGGAGGCTGAGAAAAGACCGTGTTCATGTGCGGATCAGACGGCGGGAAGAGAGAACCAGAGGTGGAGCAGGGGATTTATCTGTGAAGCGGGTTATCGCAATGTGTTTTCACTTAATATGATCAAAATGTTACATAAATATTACACTTAAAAGAGTCAAAATATTACATAATATAATATTATGTCAAATTTCAAGATGTATAGGATAACATTTTTTTGCACAACCATAAATTGGATTCGTTTCCTAACAAAAATCTTATTGCAAGTCAAAATGTTGGTTTAAAAAATAAGTCATCCCAAAGTTTTTTTTTTCCCCAAAGGACTAAACGCTATTTCTCTTTTTCACAAAGTGTTATTAAGTAATATAAATATATATCTCATAATTAAATAGATAAACACATTTTCAAATAAATAAAAAATAAAAAAAATAAACATCATACATTATATAGTAATTAATGTTTATTGACATTTATACAATTTCATTTTTTTCATAATTTTTTATTATTTCAACAATTTTCTATTAACTTCATTTAATTTATTTGATAATTATAGTAGATTCAATGTCAATATAAATAAAAACATCAAAAGAAAAATTGAATAAATTAGAAGAAAAATTCAGATAATCCCAAAGCCTGCGCACCCCGATTGTCTTCAAATGATTGATTCGGTGCGAGTGGTAGGAAAAGGTGTGGACGGTTCGTATGTGTAGATTGCAGAGAATGTGGAATTAGTTGCCATTTTAGGTTTTATGATTGGTTTTTATAATTAACAATTAATAATTGTTTTCATAAATCGATTGTCTCTGATATTTTAAAGATCTAGAAACAATTTTGAATTTCATATATTTATATCTAACTAACTATATGACCGTAAAAAACTAAATAACATTAAAATATAGATGTGATAGTTTATTTGTAAAATTTCATATTTATGTAAGGATTATTGGGTTGGAAGATTCATATAAATAGGCTAGCACAAAACCTATTTATTTATTAAGATTTATATATATTGTTCATATTTAAATATGTATAACATGATATTTCCATGACTACAAAATGCTTTCGCAATGTTTTAACATAAATATTGCATTATCTCAACTTAAAAGTCATGATCAACTCACGAGGTCATCCTTTTTTTAGAATAGAAAAATAAAATAAATTATTTTAGAAAACTTCAGACCCGCTTCATTGAAGACTATATAAATCGCTGAAGGCAGAGGAAAGAATATCCGTTTAAGGGGTAAGGATTTTAACAGAGTAGTTTTAGCTTCATGCAGCGCAATAATCATATAAATCGGTGTTTTGGTTCTATAGTCCGTGCGCTGCATAAAGATAAAACAAAACTAATATGTTAAGATATTTATCTCAGAGAAGGGGTTGGCCAATGTAAGTGGGCTAGTTGCACTAAATGGGCCGAGATATGGGGTTTTTTTAAAAAAAAACTCCAGTTGTATCACTGGCTACAATTTGTATTATGTAGGGACTAGGGAGAGGTGCACCAGGATTTGCAGAGATTAAGCCAAGAAAGTGGATGAACTGGTACATGAGAATGAAATATTTGATCAATTGAGGCTACCATACCACCGTACAACGCATGAGAATGTCTTATCAAAATTGGAAGTATTGTGCTATGTCAGCAGAAGGACAAGTCCAAGTGAGATGGACACGGCTCATTACACCTCAGGAAGGAATTCCAATCAATTTCTGGCACCTCAGCTGGTATCAACAGTACTGGAACAAGACTGAGCGGTTCCAACCAAAAGGCACAGGCTGTACATTATACCATCAGTGAAGAGGAGCACAAACAAAACAGACACTAAGAACAACAATTCGTTATATCTTTGCTAAAACTTGATAAAAATGAAGGTATACAGTAGAAAATAATCCAAACTCGTTGGATCTCATATATTAGTCTTGTCAATTTTGAATACTGAAACTAATGCTGATTTTTAGAAACGGTATCAAAACTGAGCTTGGTTCAGACTTTATCACTGTTATACACAAATATTAAGCATATTAAAAAAAAACAAACTAAAACTGATTTTCAAATCAGACTCAGATATATATATATATAGTCAGCCAGTTTCTTTAGATATTTCTTCATTTAAATCATAGAGAAAAAGTAAGGGCATGATATATGGAAAAAAAAAAATGACTTGGACAATACTTATTAATGAATAATTAACTTTATGAGTAAATAGAAAAATATAATACAAGTTGAGGGATATATTAAATATAATAAAGAGTACAATGATAAATAGAAAACTTGTTTTGGAGGATAGATAGAAAATTAACCCTAAATTATTTAGCAATGACACTCGAGCATGTTCGACTATATAAAATTCTCACCGAATTTGGAAGCAATTGGGGTGAAAACATATCGGATTCAAATTAAATATTAAATTGCAGATCCGTTTAAAATTTTCTAATACAGATCATATTTTAGCGTAGAAATAATTGATCTTCCTAAGGGTGCACAAAAAATTTGAGATTCGTGATTCGACTTTGGATAAAAAAATAATATTGAATTCCAAATTGCTCATTGTTCTTATTCTTTAGAACATATCCTCTGAGGTAACATAATATTTATGCCAAAATCATAACCGTCCGATCAAAATTCGGTCACTGCAAAAGCAGATCGAACGGTTCAGATCTAAACTAAAAGTTTCTGTTACCTCCAATGATATGAATTCGTCTTCATAGAAAGAGGGAGAACAAAATTTGAGGAGTGAGAGAGAAGCAAATGGAGGAAGCATCTGAGACGAAGAAGAAGGAGAAGTGGGTTTACAGGATCAGCGCTGAAGCTGAGTGGGAAGAGCTTCAAAACAAGGGATTTACTCATGGTGGAGATCTCGATCGCACCACTGGTTGTATTCACCTCAGTGACCTCAATCAGGTCTCTCTTGATATCTCAAACTTTGACCTTAATCTGTGGAAGATCTAGTCCGTTCAAATCATTTATGCACGAATCTCAAAGCACAATAATAATGAATCCTTATTTGGTGTGATTTGTGAATTAATGTTTAGATTTATTGATGCAGGTGAAGATGACATTGGAAAATTTCTTTGCTGGAAGAAAAGATCTTTATTTGCTCCAAATCGATGTTGCTAAGGTTTTATTATTCCCTAGTTTTATTTCTAATTCGGATTTGTTCCAATTTCCGGGTAAAGATGTTAACAGAGCAATTTTGCCTTCATGCAGCGCACAAATCATATGCAGTGCTGTTTTGATTTTATAGTCCGTGCACTGCATGAAGCCAAAACCGCTCTCATAAAATCTTTACCCCAATTGACCCATTTCAATTTCATCATCATTTATGTAATTGCGCTATGCTCAAGGTTTTTGGGATAAACATAATGACAGAGTAGATATTGCTTTATGCAGAGCACAAGTCATATTTAGCTCTACTTTGACTGTACTGTCCATCCACTGCATGATGCAAAAACTACTCTGTCAATATATTTTCCCTATAATAGTTGCAACTATGGCATAAAGCACAAATCAAACAAAGAGCACAAAGCACATTAAATGGTGTTGCATGGTTACCTAATTGAATACTTGGAATGGTACCATCTGTAACCCTACTGGTATCAATACATATCATGACTGGTACATGCAAGGTGTAAGGGTACTATATATATATCATCCCTAGTTATTTGTTGCGATTATTGAATGTTTACTTATAATTATTTCTACAGCTGGGAGAAGGGTTAGTGTATGAATCAGCCGATGGTACGAACTACTTCCCGCATTTTTATGGCCCCGAGAGGAGCTTCGTGCCTTTACAGTTAGATACTGTCGTAAAAGCTGAAAAGGTGGATTTGATTGATAGTAATTTTAATTTGTCCACACGCACTCCGGAGACAGCGGCGGCGGCGGCGGCAGCTACTGCCGCCGCTGCTGCTGCTACCACCACGGGTAATCCTTTTCCCTGGGACTACGCCAATGATGATATCGACTATGACCGTTTTTTCAACAACAATGACAACGACGATGACTATGACGGATTTAGATATGCTGATGATTGTGACTATTTCTGGTTCGAAGATTACTTTGGTTCACCTTAGGGACTCAATGACTTTGCTAATACTATTATAATGGTCACTATATGGTTTCAGATGTTGTATTTTGGTTTTAACAAGATTTATGCATTTGAATCATCATCTGTAATATGGTATTATGTTTACCTACAATTAATATATATGTTGTTCTCTGTGTTTTTCTCCAAGTTCAGTCAATTCACTGCTATTCTATGTTGTCCATCTGTAGCAGTACTGGTACCAAAACAACTGAAATTATTTACTGAGTGTTATTTATAATTGCATAAAAATAAGGTATCAGATCCCTGCTCCAACCTTCTTGCATAAAAATCATGACAGGTACATGCAAGGTAACAGTACTATATACCATCCCTCGTACCAGAATCATTTACGGAGTGTTATTAATAATTGTTTCTACAGCTAGGGGGAAGGATTAGTGTATGAATCGGCCATGAAAGAAGCTTTGTGCCTTTACAGTTAGATACTAAAATTAGATCACATTGAGTTGAAAGATATGACCGATTTGAGCAGTTCAATTGTACATGTTTGGCTGCAAAGCTTTAGTCTCCTTAGAACTCCTTCATCAGGGGCGGATGCAGAAATTGATGGAATGGGGTAAAAAATAAACAATTTAATTAGAATGGTGAGTGAGAGAGAGTATAAAATAAGAAATGTTACGTATGAGTTTTTGATTATTTTTTTATTTAAAAAAGTTCTAAAATACTATAAATCTTCAAAATTATACACAAATTATTTATTTTTTAAAGAATGGAGATCAATGGTTTAAAATTTCACAAAAATTATGGGATCAGTTTCTTGTACTCTTAGCATTTTATTATAATTTATATAAGAGAAGTATATTTTTATTACTATATTTTGAAAAAAAAAAAAATGGAGTCAATTGACCCCATTCTTGTATATCAATACTTGCTGTGGCCGAACATGGTTGTCTTAGACAAGTTTAAACCACCTTTCTTAAGCTTCCTTAGAAAAAAAAAAATTAAGCTGATAAAACCCTTCCTTACGGCATAATTCCTCAGAGCTCCTCCATGTCATAATATATATTTTATTCATTTAAGCTATATCGGTCTAACTCTTTCTTAGCCGAACAAATCCTCCTAATTACAGCTTAAATTTGTCGAACATGCACTAATTTAGTGATTTATATATCAATACTTGCTGAATTTGTTTTTTTCTTTCTGTTTTGATTTTGCTTACTATTTTTTTTAGATACAACATGTAAAACTAGTGTTGTAAAAACATTCGTTTAGTCTGATTAATCGACCGATTAGTCGTTGGTGGTGATCAAACTGTCACAGATTTTTTCGACTAATCGGCTAATTATTTTCAATTATAACTGATTATTCTCGATTAATCGCTTGGCAGTACCATATTTGTCAAACGACCGCATACTGTTATTTATAACACTGTAGTACAATCATATTTTGATACATTGATACAAAAATTAAAATAATCTTTGTTGGATACGTTCGGATAGCAAGAAATGTAATACGCAATTAATTTATACAGCCTACAGGCAGATGTTTCCAAAAACAAAAATTATACAGACAAAAGTTCCTTTAATTTTTTCTCATTCATTGATTTAATTCAAAAATACAATGAAAATTGTTAAACGCCGACCAAAATTGCAGAAGGACAGCTGTTTCTATATCCTCTCCAGTTTTGAAATACTGGAGAGGAGGAAATCAAATCCTGCACCGCGATGTGTCGACATTTTCGTTTTCTATGAAATAGTGGTGGACCCAGCTCAAGAAGGCGACGCCTGAACCGTAATTGCCTGGTTTTTAGTGGGCCCCGCACTGCCGAAACCCATAATCTCGTGTCAAACTTACACCTCGCAATCGCATAATCATCCCCGTATAAAATGTTACAGATTTATTCCCCAGATTAAACTGACAGCTGGGACCCACCAATGTAAAGCAGGATATCATAGACGTTGGAGCTATATCTGTGGAGCAGTTGGAGACACTTCTCTCAGGACACTTGCAGTTAAAATATTGACAGAGTTATTTTAACGATAAACAGCGCACAAATCATATATAGTACCGTATTAGTTATATTATCCGGGTGCTGAATTAAGCAAAATATGCTCTGTAAATATATTCACCCGACGCTCCTAATTGCCTGGTTTTTAGTGGGCCCCGCACTGCCGAAAACCATAATCACATGTCAAACACCGCGCATAACCATCCCCTTTTAAAATATCACAGATTTATTCCCCAGATTCAACTTACAGATGGGACCTAACTACGTGGGGTGGGATGCCATGGACATTGGGGCTACATCTAGGGAACAGTTGGTGACAGGAACTACGCACACTGGCAGGTAAAATATTGACAGAACAGTTTTTGTGTTAAACAGCGGACAACTCATATGTAGTGCTGTATTAGTTATACTGTACCTGCGCTGTATTAAGGAAATTATGCTCTGTCAATATATTTACCCGACACCTGTTCATACGAGCGGCGGCTGAAAATAACAATTAACAATTAATCAAGGAATTAAAGATTGGGGGTTTGATTAAGATAATGATTAATGGGTTTGGATTATATATATAGTTACTAGTGAAAAGGTGCCACGCAGACACGCGCACATCAAATGGGCGGCGGGGCCGGGTCGGGTCAAACCGCTAAGTTGACTGACCCCGTCTCAAACGCTTATGTTTAGTCTCCTGTTTTTTTAATTATTGAATTATTTCTTATCCCGCCGCTCGCCTCCTTCCCTGCCTCTTTTGTGTACGCGGTACGCTAAATTTTTTACATCTTACTTGTACGTCCCTATAAACTTATGTATTTGCATATATTGTGGTTTCTTTGGCTTCTTTTTTTTTTAAGAGGATAAAGTTACCCGTGAGTTGTACTATGAAAGTATGAAGTATTAAAAATAGTGTTAAATTATTCATATTATTAATTAAGAGCGGACCATATTTATTTGGAAAAAATATGCTTCTTTAAAAGAGGCAATGGCAAAATTATAACAATATGTATAATTACTACATTCTTTAAATTCTCAAAATTGATATATTATAACTGTCTCAATATATATAAAAAGACTAAACATGAATATATTTCACATCATATTTAAATTGCATTCACTTTGAATGTATGTTGCTTGTTCGATTAAATTTGATACAAAAATAACTACTAAAAACTAATTTTATTTAAATTGATCAATTCTCACCTCTGCAAGAAATTTTAAAAGACTTTTCATTTTCACCTCAACTACTAATATAATCATCATCAATACATTAATAAGACATAAAGATTCCTTACAATTAATGATTTTGACAGGTTAAACACGCACCATTTGTGTATAAATGGAAGTAGCTTATCAGTGTAATCCAAATTATTGTACTACTTAATATACTTCAAAGTAATAATAAACACGTAAAATATTATAAATAGATACTGTAAAATTGACCACCATTCGTAGTAAGAAAATTTTATATAATTAACCCCCATTAATATTTGATCTCATAGTTAGAAAATCTGACACCGTTCCTAATTACAGTAGCATACCCGGAACTAGCGACAAATTAATGAGCTGATAAGCTATAACGAAGAGTGTTTGTTGCATTCTCTACAGAAGTCAGAATTATTAATATTTTTAACATATAATAAATAAATAAAACCTCATAAATAAAAATTCGAACAAAACATAATTGTATCATTACTAGTAAACAACAAAAATGATCAGCTTTAAATTACAAGCATATCGTCAAACCCCAAAGGATAGTATGGACATATGGGAAAAATGTTCAATAAAATAATAAACAGTGTTTTGGAGGTTGCTTCTGAAAAAGACCTCGTAGATTACTGATTATCCGTCCCTATAAATAAAGCACCGACGCCTCTTCTCGTACTCCTCTCCTTCACCTCAATACAACACAACAAATGGCGCCTCAAAGAGAGAAACAAATTCAAAGCTCAGTACTCAATAATCCGATGAATCTAAAAGATACCAGATCCGATAAGGCAACAGAGAAGATCCACTACCGTGGTGTCCGTAAGCGACCATGGGGTAGATACGCGGCTGAGATACGTGACCCCGGGAAGAAATCCCGTGTCTGGCTTGGCACCTACGACACACCTGAGGAGGCGGCACATGCGTACGACACGGCTGCGCGTCAATTTCGGGGACCCAAAGCAAAAACAAACTTTTCTCTTCCTTCTATCAACGGCGGTACAAACAGCAGCAACAGTAGCACTGTAGAAGATCCGGTACCACAACCGGTAGCCTTACCTGCGGTGACTGCACCACCAGTTGTTAACTTGGATCTGTTCCGCTGTGTCGTGGGGCCCGGTGGTCAGAGGTTTTATTTAATTGATCAGTCGACTATGGGTTTGGTGGGACCACCATTAATTCAAGAGGCCAGGTCACCACCGGTGAAGAGTGAATCGGAAGAATCCTCGTCTAGTAAGGTGGCTAAAAGACAGCCGTTGGATCTTGATCTCAACCTCGCACCACCGGCTGAGATCCCTTGATAATTTTTTAGATCTCTTATTATCTGACCTAATAAAACTACTTTTTTGTACATATCTCGGCATCCTTTTATTTGTTTCTCTATTTTGTAACCAGTGAGAATGTGAGATGTAGTAACAGCTAGCAAGAAGGCCTTTTTTTCCTTTTTAATCCCTAATATTTGTTATTGATAAAATAGTTTTTGGAAATGTCTGTAAATATAATAATCCGAAACTATCCAATCACAGAACGACACTTGACCAACACCAGCTGCTTTCTTTTGCGTGAAAGGCGCTGCGGCTCTAATTTAATCCGGGTAAAGATTTTAACAAAGTAGCTTTGGCTTTATGCAGCGCACTGCGCACTAACCATAAGCAAAGATGTTTTAATTCTCTAGTCCGTGCGGTGCTGTGCATGAAGCCAAACCTAATCTGTTAAAATCATTATCCTTTAATCCTTGTTCTTCCAGAAAAGAGATGCCACGTCACAGTCAAATGGCCGCTTGCGATTTAAATTATTTTATTAATAATAGAATAATTTGGTGCTGCCCACGAGATCCGATCGTACTGAGCACTCGTACTCACCCTGCACGAGGAATATGGGGAATTATATATAGTGGGACCCGGTCGTCAGTAATAACCTGTATCGTGCACTGGGTTTAAATCATAGGAATTCTGTGGATAAAGAGAGCCGGCCGCTGCAGAGGAAGCGTGGGGTGACCAGCAATAGCCGGCACTCCTTTTGTCGTTTTCTCCACCTGTCTCTCGCTCTTTTTTTGTAAATTTTCCCGGTTAAGATTGACTCATTAAATAGTAGATCCGCTACCGAACTACTTTTAATATACATTTGGCTCACACACCGCACGTGGATCCCGCACCCTTTTTATATAGATGTAATTGTTAAGTGGTCCAATTCCGCGTGCACCGGATAAATCGATCTAGAGATGGCGGTGAGAGTTTATTACGGGTATGCATCCCTATAGTACCTCACATTCTGATTTGACATCCAGACCGTCCTATTCCTTCAATATTCGTGACCGAGCAGATGTAACGGACTAGATCGAAACACAAAATTTGCGGTACAAGAGGAAATAAGAGGCAATATTGTTTGTTAGATGGGGACCACTGCGACACTCATTACGCCGCGAAAAAGAAAAGAATAATATTATGCAAGCGTGTTGTGGACGTCTGTCTCGAGATCCGAAACCCATGACGTCCAAGTGTGCGTTTCACCGTCGCAGTGACCGGCAGATGTAGGTCTTGTTAATTCCGAACGAAATCATCCTACTGGCTTTCCCATCCAGATACTGACACGCGTATGTTGCCTGCTCCACTGGGGTCCACATTTGATCGCGACCTGACCGGCTACGGTGTATAACGTGCACGTATGTAGGGACTAGGGACTAGGGAACTTACTTAACCTGATGGATTTCTCTGCAATTGAACAATAGTAACATTTTAGAATTATTCTCATTAGACGGTTGTGATGGGTCTTGCGTGCTACGTGGACAGTTGTGATTAGACCGACAATTGTCGGGCTCACTGGAAGAAATATAGGGGACCAAGGTGGCACGAGACAGTGGGTCGAGCGGCGGCTGCTTTTGAATGGGACCCACTTGGTCTTTGACACTTGGTCGTCGGAATCTGCGGAGGAGATTTCGCCTCTTCTTTTTTAATCTTGTTTTTTCAACCGAAAATTTCGGGTAAAGATTTTAACATAGCGATTTTGGCTTCATACAGCGTATAGACTATAGAATTAAAACAGGACGGCATATTGTTTGTGCGCTATATAAAGGTAAAATAGCTCTGTTCATATATTTTCCCAAATTTTCTCTTGCATATTTGTTATCAGCACCTCGTAATATTTTAAATGTTTTTTCTCGCACATTAATTTTTAATTGCGTGTGCATGTCACCATATCCACCTACTTATTTTTTATTAAATACGTGATATTTTTTAATTTCTTATTAGCTGTCCTGTAAAAGTTTTTATCTTTTATTATGGGGAAGATCAATAAATTTGTTTGGGAGAATTCCATGTATATCCTTTAAAACCTCAAAATTACATTATTATTTTTTGTAAATATGGTAAAATAGTAACTCTATAAATTTAAAATTAGTTTAACAGAAAAAACAATAAATTACATAAATATATCAGTATTTAAAATTTAGGTGAGTAAATAACTAAATATGATGTTATGAATTTTAGAAAGAGAAATACGTAATTTCAATTTTTTTGAAGGATATACATGAAATTATCCAGTTAGTGCGTGTTGACTCTGTAGTGGATACCAATAATTTTGTTGACTAAAAATATTACAGACATTTATATAAGTTTCATTTTCATACTAAAATCTTTCTTTTAAACTTCACATCATACTTTCTTTTAGTGGCCAGCAGCTTCTAATTATTTCATTTTTTTAAACAATATTATTTGCAGGATATTTTATGTAGATGAGGGATCCACTTACAACAATATTTTCAAGTTACAATATCTTATTACAATTTAATTTTGTAATATTTATAATATTAATACAATATCTTATGACAATTTAATTTTGTAATTTTAAAAATTTAAATAGTTGATGCCAACCGTTCAACGTAATATTTATATTAAAGTGTATTTCGGGATAATATTTTACATTTTTTTTAATTATTTATTAAGTATTTTACAAAGTTATTATTTTTTAGTAATCCAGAATTATCTAAAAACTCATATAAAAATATCTCTTTCAAAAAATATAAACCATCTTTATATTCATTGGAAAATTATATTTATTGGTATTGTATCCGTAAATTTATATTGTTTTTTTAATTAAGAAATAGGAGTCAAGTTTCTATTTTATTAGCTGTGCTTGATTACATAATTTTGAAGGGTTCTATATTGTGTTTTATTAAAAGAAATCACACTCAAAGTTTCTCTCAATCATAATGTTCAGGCTAGAAATTAGTTCTCTTGTTGACATGATGATTCGGTTTAGTGGTGTTTATCGGTGTGGTTCGGTAAAAAGTTAAAACCGAAATAAAAATTAAAATACTATTTAGTTTTTAAAATTACAACTGAATCGACCGAAATAAACTTATTAGGTGAACCGAACTGAACTAAATTTCAGTTTGTCCGGTTGAACCGAAATAAGAATTTTGATAATAGAAATATATTTTTTTTTCCTTTTGTTAATTTTTGAATTTTTAACATGAATTTAAAATTTTTGTTTGGTATCTAACATGTTTTAAATCGAAACAAGCATTATACATTATGTAGTATTTTTTTTTAATTTAAACAGTTCATTTGTTTCGGATAAGGGACGTGTTTAAAAATTTCGATCGGTTCAGTCTAATTAGTTTAAAAAAAATTTAAACTGAACAAACCAAACAATTTAAAATGAACCAAATCAATTGGTTATACCGGAAAACTAAACTAAACCGTTGAATCCGAACTCTTTCAGTTCGTAAAACCGATTAAACCAGACCCGATGAATACCCGTAATTCGCTGCACAAAAGAAGAAAATTATAAAAATGAAATAAAATGTGGGCCTATGTGTAAAAAGTAAAATCTGGGTTTAATTTAATTGTTATTAGGCGTCAATTCATCAAGCCTGCCTGCCTGTTGCTCGGCCGTCATTGTGGGTCCCACTTCTGACGCAGTATGGCTTACGTTCGGTCACTTTTTGGATTCTCTGTGGCACATGAATCTGTGGCAATGTTGGTATGTTACTAACTATTTAATTGCAACTTGTTAAGAGTTCTCAAAGTCAGTTTATCATTTTGATTTTATCATTTTAAAATCACAAAAGTTGTCTAACTTTATTAAAGACATTAAATATATACACATAAATACAATATGAGTATATTTTAATAGAATTTTAGGCATAATATCTGATGTATATATTACCTTAAATAAAATTATGCATTATATGTCAGTTTTTATGACTTAAAAGTATAATTGTGGCCTAAATTGACCCAGAACATGCACTTTAATTACATTCTAAAAAAAATTGTGCATAATATTTGATTTATCTTTTTTTATTTACCAACAAAATGTCATGCAAGTATAAAAATTATAATTCCAAAATTATCTGTCAATTATGATATTTTTTTTTATCATTGATGTAGCCAATATTAATTTAAAAATATCACTAGACACACAAACACAATGTAAATAAATCACAAGTGAAATTCAGCATAAATAATTTTATTCACATGTAAATAAATTCATAAATTAGTTCTTATATATTTTTAAAATTTTAGAATTAGCCTAAATTAATAAATAAAAAAAAAATCAAAAGATTGAGCCTTCAAATCAATTAAAAGCAGCCTTTTGAAGTGTTCTCAATTTTACCAGAAAAAAAGAATTATATGCTTAAAACTTTAGATGCAAGAATTAAGTATGCTTTACAAAACCTTCTCAGATCAGGCAAGAGTATATTGACAACATAAATTTATAAGCAATTAAACCCTCTAAAGAAATGAATTACTGCTATGATTATTCACATGCTGTTAGTTTTCATTTCTACCAGAGGAGAGAATTAGCACATGCCAGTTGTTCCTACCTTGTATTTTTCACAGCATAAAGCAACACCTATAAGCAAAGAAGCAAAATTATATTAACTTGACATTTCATAAACTGGTAAATATACATCAGCTATAGATCAAATAACAAAAGGTACTGAAATTGTACCAGTATGTTTTAGTTTGCATTTTGAGTCTGCATTTTGTGTACCAGTGCATTATCACAAATGAGCAGCCTATTTTTGATGTTGGTATGTACTGAAATACATGTACAGTTAATTTTCTGCACCAGTATGTACAAACTGCAGTTCAAATATATGTACCAACTACAGTTAAAATACTGGACCAGATAAGGTACTGAAAGTGTAACATTACGTACAACTACAGTTGAAATTCTTCTGAATTTGATTACACCAATACGTACCAACCAAAGAAAATTTAATAATGAAATAAAAAATAGGACAAAACAAACTATGTTATAGAAAAGAAGTTGATCTAATTAGTCTAACCAGTTCGCCTTTCTCAAGAGATCCAAAGGGTATTATCTCGTTCAAAGATTTCTCTCCAGATAATATAAACACGCCACTTGAATTTCTAACACTTTGTTTCTTCATGTATATCTCCACATTTTCAGCTAGGCAAGATGTCTGTATCGACACCAGCTGCATGAAAAAAATAATATAAAATAGTCACCTTAATCATAAATTGTCAAATACATTTATTTTTGAGTGAGACTGTGGTACTTTAGGACTAAATTTGAACCGATCAACATGATTTCCATATGAAAATGTACTTGAAGACTACATTTTACATTATTTAGAATCTTATTACTATTTTTTTAGATAGGTAGAAAATCACTGCATTTCAATGGTCTAGAATCTTTAGATCAAGTAATTTTGACCTATTAAAAAAATAGAAAAAAAATCATAAAAAATGTAAAATTTGATTTTACAAGTACATATTCATATGGAAATCATGTTGCACGGTTCAGATTGACAGTTTGGACTTTGAAAAGAGAGGTATTGACCAATATGCACTATGCATAGTACCATAGCCTCACTCTTTACTTTTGTACAATTACTTTGTTTAACAAAGAGAGAGAAAGAGATGCTAACATGGCAGAGGTGACGGATAGAAACTGAAGACCGGCAACTAATATAAGTCTTCTCCATTTCAGGTGAATTTGATCCATTGAGCGGAACCAAATTTACATTCAGATTCAACTGCAAAATTACAAAATGCACCTCATAAAAATTAATCATACACATATATACCTCATTATTTCATTTGGTTCAGATGTTTCATTAAATGATTTATTTGACTTCACAAGAAGTTTTATCAGGGGTAATTTAGTCATTATTCTTTGATTTGACCCTGCTTTGACATCTGGTATTAAAATTTACAATCAGGTTCAACTGCAAAATTACAAAATGCACCTCATAAAAATTAATCATACACATACCTCATTATTTCATTTATTTCACAGGTTTCATTAAACTGATTAATTTTATTTCACAAGAAGAAGTTTTATCAGAGGCAATTTAGTAATTTTTCTTTGATTTAACCCTGCTTTTACATCTGGTGTTACAATTACAAAATGCACCTCATAACCTTCAAATTTAATCTTTCCAAAGACACTTTTGCACATACTGTTAAAAAATTAATCATACTGGCACACATACATACCTCATTATTTTCTTCTTCAGAATTTCTCAGGTGCTGTATCAACTTGGTCAAGCGCGGGACCCTAGCATGGCGGGACCGGGTCCCATTGCGGCCCCATGCTATCAGAAGTGACGAGTTTAAACTGTCCTGTAAATTTTCAATTTCGCCAATTTCTCTCTCCTCATTTTTGCTTTGTCTAGATTTTCTACGCCTCTTTGGTCTTTCCTCGGGAGGAGGTGGTGATTGTTCCTCTGACGAGTGGGTCCCGTTTCTCGCCACATTAACCTCCTCAATGCTGTCTTGCTGTTCTTGTGTCTCATCGTTGTCAGAACCTGTACATGCAGTTATGAAGAAATTTATTTGTATCATAAGGAAAAGACAGGGAGCAACTTGGTCATTTCTTCTTGATTAAATCATTTTTTACACAGGATGTTATTTGCAAAAATATCCAAAAGAAAAAAGGCGTAATTACAGAAATGGTCCTGAAAATATAACTCAAACCCTATTTTGATCTCAGTATTTCAGTGTTTGTACCAGATTAGTCCTACCATTATCTTGAAAATATATGATATGTGGTATAAGTATTTATGACACCTGAACTGCTCGTATGACTACATGCATGTGTTATTTGAAATGCTGTGATGCTGAGATGGATCGAAATATTACTTTTAACAGTTATTACTGGCAAGACCAAATTGGTACAAGTGAGAAACTTTTAAAAGAACAATGAAAATATTGTACCTACAAGGATCAACATGGAAAAGAGATGATACTATAAGGATCATTTGAGTTAATTACTCATAAAATATTCTGGGTTTTAGTTGCAATTGGTTTTCCAGTAATTAAATAAGACAAGGTATGGCCTATCAATAATTTAATTTACAACAACAGCAGTTTCTACTATGCATTGTATTTCATTTATTTCAGATGTTTCATTCAACTGATTTATTTGACTTCACAACAATAAGTTTTATCAGGGGCAATTTAGTCATTTTTCTTTTATTTGACCCTGCTTTAACATCTGGGTGTTCTTTGCAAATAAAAAAATCTGAGTATTTGTTGCAAATCATCAAAAGGTGGACACTTCCTAGAAGTACTGTGCAAAAAAAAAAAATGCATTGTATCTTGGATGTTTATTTCATTTATTTCAGATGTTTCATTAAACTGATATATTTGACTTCACAACAAGAAGTTTTATCAGGGGCAATTTAGCCATTTTTCTTTGATTTGATTCTGCTTTAACATCTGGGTGTTCTTTGCAAATAAAAAAAATCTGAGTTTTAGTTGCAAATTATCAAAAGGTGGACAATCCCTATAAATACTTTAAAAAAAACAAAAAATCTTTTGGCCTATTAATAATTAAAAATGTACTTTTAAGTATATATTTAATTCCATACAAAATTAACCTTTTAAAATATCCACTATAAAATGAAAAAGATTTTTATATATTCAACCAAATTGACTAATAATATCACAATCTGATAAATCTATCCAGATTTTTATATATTTGACCAAATCAACTAATATACACCATAGACCTGATATGGTGTAAAACAAATAATAAAGTAATTGATATATTACCAGAAGGGCCCATATCCCGGGCGGATCCCGTGCCTCTCTTTCTCGATCTCCGGGCATTAGCCGATACAGGTGACTTTGCGGCACTTTTCTTTCCGGCCACTTCTGATTGCCGGCGAAATGTCTCTGCAATCGAATCTTGGATCTACCATTAAAACCAGAATTCAGTATATAAACTAAAGAGTAATCATACATTAAACTATAAGCAATGGCAATAAGCCGATTGGTCGAAAATCAATAAATTAGTAAGTTCAGGAGTAAGGGTATATAATGATGAGTTCACATCCTCTGAGATATCTCAAACAGTCAAACTTTTGAGTTGGTTTGTGGAAAATCTGGACCGTTCAAATCCTTTCGGCACGAATCTCAAAGCACAATAATACTGACCCCTTGTATTTTGAATAGGTACCCAAAAAAAATATTTGGCCCTGCGTTAGATAAACTGAAAATTTGAGATATCTCAGAGGATACAGACTCATATAATGATATGATATAATATTATAAAGAACTAAAAAGTACCAGCTTATTCCTTAGTTTTTCCTCTTCATTAAAAGATAGTTCCTACAATAAGCAAAACCAGTTTTAATTCAACATATACCAGAAAAAAAAATAAAAATAAAAACATTCTGAAATTCCAACAAAAGCACTACTTTTGAATGGTCTAGAATTTTTAGATCAAGTGCTTTTCTACCTATCTAAAAATATAGTAAACAGATTCTAAAAAATGTAAAATTTGATCGACATGTACATTTTAATAATTAGATCATGTTGAACAGTTCAGATCGATTGTTTGGACTTTAAAAATGAAGATATTGATGCATAGTCGGAACCATTATGCACTATGCATACTACCATAGCCTCACTTAAAGAAAATATGACATGCCAAAATTCAATAAAAAAAGATATACATCAAAAAATGTAGTACCTCTTTCTCAAATCTGTCAATATCAGGATACAGTGCGGATATCAATGCATCAAAGTTGGGATCGTCTCTTAGAGAACGACGGCTTGCACAATGGGTACGGCAAGCTGGACACTCATTATTGCTAAGTAAAAATAATAATTGTAAATTAATAGTTATATAACCAGATATTTACCCTATAAATACCAAGAAAAATAGTTAAGGTACCACATGCCTGATTTATTATTTTCATATTTTGTTTCTATTTGTGTACATACCAGCTTGTATTTGTACCAGAGTAAACTTATATGTCTTCACATTGACCATTTTACCCTAATAGGACATACACTTGCATACCCTAAACACATGCTTTTATTTTGCTAAAAAAAGGATTATAAATTAGTAGTGATATAGCCAAATAGTTACCAGCTATTACAGCTTAAAACAAAGAAACTCATCCCCTTTAAATACCGAGAAAAAATAGTTAAGGTACCACATGCCTGTATAATAAAAGAAATGGATGATTTATTATTTACAAATTTTGTTTGTATTTGGGTATATACCAGCTTGCATTTGTACCAGAGTAAACTTGTATGTCTTCACATTGACCATTATACCCTTATAGAACATACACTTTACTAAATAATATTACATACCCTAAACGCATGGATTTGTCAATACAGTCACGACAAAACCGGTGCAGACATTCCATAACAGTTCGGGTTTTCCGGATTATTCCTGCAAAAGTTTCAAAACAAAAATTTGAAAAAAAGTTAAATTTTGGCAAAGGTGCAATCATATTAACATTCATTGATAGTAAAATCAGTACCAACTAATTCCAAACTAAATGCAAAATTAGTTTAAACTCTTAACTGCCTGGGGTTAATTATACCAAAGAAATTACAGAATAATAATTATTGCTTTTGCAAATTGAAATAATAATTAGAATATTGGATATAAATTAAAAGGGATTTATAATGCTGTACCTAAACATATGGGACATTGCACTTCCTTTCGAATTTCTTCTAGTTTAACATGCACAAACCTGAAACAAAAACTATTGAGAGAACAAAAAAAAAAAAAACCAGCAGAGAGGTACTGTACCGTTTTGGGTCAGACAAGATTGGTTCGTTGGCACATTGAGTACCATTTTTGGTACAGAGTACTGTACCATTTGAGCAACGTAGCGGTCGACCCGGCACAATTGGTACATAAGACCCGGTATAGTAGTAATCCTATAAAATACCAATATACCACCAAGTCACCAACTATTTAGAGAACAAAAAAAAAAACCCAACAGAGAGGTACTGTACCGTTTTGGGTCAGACAACATTGGTTGGTTGGCACATTGAGTACCGTTTTTGGTACAGAGTACTGTACCGGTCGACCCAGCAACTGGTACATAATACTATAAAATACCAATATACCCACCAACTATAACCTCATCCTTCACATGTTAGAGAGAAAAAATTGATTCTTTTAAAAAAATCAGAACTCAGAAGCCACTGTCTGACAAACAAAGCACTTGTAGAAATTAAGTAGAGAGGTCTCATTATAGAGAACAAAGAGGTTGGCGCATGCAAATCGATGCTAAAATCGAAAGAAAGAAACGAGAAAGGTGGGAGCTTTATTACTGGTTGGTCTGATCGAAGCTGTCAGAGGTGTCGCTGTCGCTACCTCCTTCTTCTCCTTCCCCCATGGAACCTCTCTCCATGGCTTCCTCCTCCTCCTCCTCCTCCGCTTCTTCTTCTTCTTCTTCTTCTTCCCTCTCGTCGTGCGATCGCATTTCCCTCAACCGTCTCTCTTACGCCTTTCTTGATTATGATTTGGTGGTAGAGAGAGAGAGAGAGCATGCAAGGGAGAGCGAAGGAGAGAAAGGGAAGGGAAGGGATGGGATGGGTTATTGGTCGAGTGCTCTCTCTCTTCTTTCTCTGGGTTCTCTTTCTCTTTCTCTCCTTATAATAGCCGTGATGTGGCACCGTGCCACCTGTTTTTCTTTTCTTCGGAATAAGAAGAGAATAACAAAAGTACAAAACCATGCAGCTATTCTATTCCGCTCCCACAGAACTTCTATTTCTTTCCCTTTTTTTTTTATTCTTTTTTCTAAACTTTCTAAATCGAATAGCTTCGACCAAACATCAGATCGAATTGGTTGGTCCGATACAACTATTATGCTACTAGTGAATCTCCATTTCTTTCCTTTTATTTTATTTTATTTTTAACTCTCATTTCTTTTGGGCAATCGAGGATGTGTGTGTCAATTTGTATTGAATTAAATTCAGTCTGATTTTAAGCAAAGCTATTTGTTTTTTTATTAAAATTCGTGCATACTGGATTGTACGAATTTTAAAGCTGTCCGTACTTAATTTAATGTGAATCAAACGAATTCAATGGAACGTCAGAATATACTTCACTAATAATTGTAATATATACATTAATACAATTTCATTTCTCGAGTTATATAGCTCTAGACATAGAAAATTCTAGCTATTTTAAAATATACACAGGTTTATATTATATAAAATTGAAAATTATCTTGTCAGTTTTTTTAGAAAGTTATCATTTATTATTACTAATTAAATTTATTTCAGTAATATCATATTAATTTAGCCAATAGCATGCAGCAGTAATTCTATACATGCATTTGGATAAAAAGAAAAATGAAAATTACTGTAGCCAAGAGCCCAAGACTAAGAAAAATACAATCTTAAAATTTTATGTGCTTTTCTTTCTCTATTTGAATAGCTTATTCCGGGCCCAATTTTAAATGATAGAATAGCCCCATTGCTATTCTCGGCTCCCATCCGGGTAAAATATTTAACAGAGCAGCTTTAGCTTCATGCAGCGCACAATCCATATGCAGTGTTGTTTTGATATTATATCGTTGGTCCTATGTGTGTTGTATGAAGATGAAACCGCTCTGTTAAAATCTATACCAAACTAATTTGTCAATTTTGTTAGAAATCTATCCTTTCTTATAACTAATTAAATTTATTTCAAAATATAATATATATAAATTTAGTTATATAGCAGGTACATTAGAGGTTATATATTTCAATAAAAAAATAATATAAAATTTACTATAGCCAAACCTAAGAAAAATACAATCTTAAAATTTCCTTTGCTTTTGTGTTTTTTATTTACAATTGCTTATTCCCAAGCCCCCTTTATTTCCTCTTTGTGCTGACATGTAATTAGTTTTCATTTATAAATAGAAAGAAATAACCATGACAAACATTTTGCTGTTACAAATAAAGAAGATAAATTTTGATGTTTACATACTTGAATCTGAAAAAAATAAAATATTTTGCCAATTATGCTATCAATATAATTAATCATATTTTTTCTTTATTTTCATACTGAAGCCAAGTTACCAAAACAGCATTTATTAATATTTAATACCCCGTATGAGTATAATTAATGAATCAGTACAATGTATAATTAATGAATCATGAGTACAATGTATAATTAATGAATCAGTACAATTCCTTAAATTACAAATACCCAATGAAAATTGAGAAAGAAATTTAATTCAAAATAATACCACACATGAAATACCACACACAAAATATCCAAAACTATTTTTATTTTATTTTATAAAAGTGAGTTATTTCCACCGATTTTATTTATAAAATGAAATCATACATTTGTCAACAAACCGGTACCAAACCACTGGTACTAGTATGAACAAAATATCCAAAATTATTAAAATATATTTTTTGATTGACACAACCTGACATGACACGACTTAGTATGAACCGACATGGCGGTTGCACATTTCTTACCTTCACCAACTCCTCGGCGAATTTTTACAAGTGAACATACGACACGACTTCTCTCTTCATCGCCTTTCTGCATGCCAATTTCATCTCATCTGCTCAGTTCCAGGCTCTCCTCTCTTCCTTGGATCCTGCTTCCATCAATCACTTGATTGCTTGTTTGAGCTCTGTTACTATAAGAATGGAACAATATCTGCGAGGATAAAAAAAATACTATTGCCGAAGTACACTGATAAAAACGTGTTATTTCTAAGCATATCAATATTACCAACAAAAATATAAAAAACACTTTTATCGTGGCAAATACTGTCTTATTTTTGTAGTAACAGATCTCTTGTTCTTTATATTAAACTTTAATGCATGCAACCGCAACATGTATCTGATTACTATCTCGTTCACCAATTGGAAAACATTCAGCTGCTAGCTGCTATGCATAGTACCATAGACTCACTCAAATCCTACATATCCCTAGTTGTTTAAGAATTTCTATCTCCTAAGTAGGGCTGTTAAAAGAGCTCGCGGCTCGTGGCTCGCTCATGACTCGCCTCTAGCTCGCTCGGTAGTGGACCGAGCTGTTAACGAGCCAACTCGGCTCAGGCTCGGGCCAAAATAAACGAACTGAGTTAGGGGTCAGCTCGGACTGGGCCAGCTCGGCTCGTTAAACTACAGTGGATTTAGGGCTTAGCCCCATATAATTTTAAGTCCAGTCCCATTTTTAAAGGTGCAATTATGCAAAATTGATGTATTTTTGGTTTGGGAAGAAAAGATATGGGCTTCAGTTGCTTGAAGATGTGCATGCTGGACGATTTCTTAAATTTTTTGAATGAGCTTTCTTATTTTTATATTTTTGAATTTGTATAATAGCAGCTCAATAAAGCCCAGCGAGCCAGCTCATCAGCTCACGAGCTAGCTCGAGCTGGCTTGTCACAAGCAAGCCAGGGGTTTTTGGCTCGGGTGACCTAGGTCTAGCTTGCTCGGTCCAGGCTCGAGCCAAAATAAACGAGCCGAGCTAAGGCCCAACTCGGCCCGAGCCAGCTCGTTTACACCCCTACTCCTACAGTAACATAATATTTCTGTTTGAATCTGAACCGTTCAATTAGAATCCACATGACTATTAAAGTGACCCTGTGCGTTCCACCTCAAACCGAAATGGTTCAGATTTTAATCGGACGGCCTTGATTCAAACAATAATATTTCGTTACCTCAGAGGATATGGAGTCGTTGTCAAACGGATTCGTTGTCTATAGAATTGGCATTTTACAAAAACAACAAAAAGTAGTGCCGTAGTGGTACAGAAGTAACAGAACCCACTCCTCTCTTCCCCTTGCATGTATGGACCCCACCAGTCAGTCAAGTCACGCGATTACAGAGTAAAAGACAAAAAGAGATGTCTTAATTAAACAGAACTCAAAGAGAGAGAGAGAATGAGAGATGGAGAGGAAAGAAGAGAAACCTTGCATCTTCTTCCCTTCCAATTATTCTACGCCTCAGATCACCTTTAACTAGTTAATTGGTGTTAAGAAATAATGTGTTAGTGTTTTTACCTACATAAAAGCTAGCATGTATATACGGTACGTGCTATGGGTTGCATAGAGGGCTACAGTGCTACGGCTCAATATTTGAGTTTTCAAAATTCTAACGGTCGATTCGAATCATTCATCTTGTTCTCCATATTAATATGTGTTTGGAGACCAAATTTTACATTTTTTGGAAACTTTTTACAATTTTTTTAGATAGGTAGAAAATCACTTGATCTAAAAAATTATATATATATATATATATATATATAGAGAGAGAGAGAGAGGTTGGCTAAGATCAAAATGGTAGTTCCTGAACTTTGGTGCTACCAATTCGTTTTTCAATTTTCAAAGTTCAAAATATTGATTTGAACCGTTTAAGTTGATCTCTATATTAAAATGTGCTTGGAGACCAAATTTTACATTTTTTCTGAATTTTTTTACTATTTATTAAGCCACTTTGAAAATTGCTGATCCAACGGTGGCTTCTGATTTTACTGTTTTGTTAAGTCACCGTTGGATCAGCGATTTTCAAAGTGGCTTAATAAATAGTAAAAAAATTCAGAAAAAATGTAAAATTTGGTCTCCAAGAACATTTTAATATAGAGATCAACTTGAACGGTTCAGATCGACATTTTGAACTTTGAAAATTGAAAAACAAATTGGTAGCACCAAAGCTCACAAATTACCACTTTGATCTTAGCCAACCTCTCTCCCTCTCTCTCTATATATATATAGAGGAGGGTTCAAATGCCTTCATTTTTTGTGTCTCCACAATGCTTTCATTTTTAAAAACTTTAATAACTCAAAATTTAAAACTTAAAAATCAAAATAAAACTATTAGATATAATCTATGTTATATTCTTTATGTGCTCATAAAAAGTTATCACATTTTGATTTTGTTTAAATGTGAATATATACGTTGAAAAATCAACGTATAGAAATTATCCACATTAGTGTGTTTTTTACAAGCTCTTGATGACAACCAAAACAAAATTGGAATGTTATAATTTTTTACACGTTCATAAATAAAATGATATAGATCATATCTAATGATTTTATTTTGACTTTTAAATTTTAAATTTTGAGTTATTAATATTTTTAAAAATGGAGGCATGATGAAGGGATTTGAACCCTCCTCATACATACATATCTATATATATATATATATATAGGAATATGTTAGCATGCTATGCATAGCATAGAGCCCCTCCATGCAACGCCTTGGATTTCGACTTTTCAAAATCCTAACGGTCGATCCGAATCGTTCATCTTGTTCTCCATATTAATATGTGTCTGGGGACCAAAATTTACATTTTTTGGAAATTTTTTACTATTTCTTTAGATTTATTGAAAATCGCTGTTTAAAAAAACAGCGATTTTCAATAAATCTAAAGAAATAGTAAAAAATTTCCAAAAAAATGTAAATTTTGGTCCCCAGACACATATTAATATGGAGAACAAGATGAATGGTTCGGATCGACCGTTAGGATTTTGAAAAGTCGAAATCCAAGGCGTTGCATGGAGGGGCTCTATGCTATGCATAGCATGCTAGCATATTCCTATATATATATATAGAGGTTGGCTAAGATCAAAGTGGTAGTTCCTGAGCTTTGGTGCTACCAATTCGTTTTTCAATTTTCAAAGTTCAAAATGTCAATTTGAATCGTTCAAGTTGATCTCTATATTAAAATGTGCTTGGAGACCAAATTTTACATTTTTCTAAATTTTTTTACTATTTATTAAGCCACTTTGAAAATCGCTAATCCAACGGTGGCTTCTGATTTTACTGTTTTGTTAAGTCACCGTTGGATCAGCGATTTTCAAAGTGGCTTAATAAATAGTAAAAAAATTCAGAAAAATATAAAATTTGGTCTCCAAGAACATTTTAATATAGAGATCAACTTGAACGGTTCGGATCGATATTTTGAACTTTGCAAATTGAAAAACAAATTGGTAGCACCAAAGCTCACGAATTACCACTTTGATCTTAGCCAACCTCTCTCTCTCTCTCTCTCTCTATATATAGAGGAGGGTTCAAATGCCTTCATTTTTAAAAACTTTAATAACTCAAAATTTAAAACTTAAAAATCAAAATAAAACTGTTAGATATAATCTATGTTATATTCTTTATGTGCTCATAAAAAGTTATCACATTTCGATTTTGTTTAAATGTGAATATATACGTTGAAAAATCAACGTATAGAAATTATCCACATTAGTGTTTTTTTTACAAGCTCTTGATGACAACCAAAACAAAATTGGAATGTTATAATTTTTTACACGTTCATAGATAAAATGATATAGATCATATCCAACGATTTTATTTTGACTTTTAAGTTTTAAATTTTGAGTTATTAATATTTTTAAAAATGGAGGCATAATGAAGGCATTTGAACCCTCCTATATATATATATATATATATATATATAGAGTTAGGCTGGGGTGCTATGGATAGCATAGTGGCCTCTATGCTACGGCTCAATATTCGAGTTTTCAAAATCCAAACGGTCGATCCGAACCGTTCATCTTATTCTCCATATTAATATCTGCTTGGAGACCAAATTTTATAATTTTCTGAATTTTTTTACTATTTATTAAGCCACTTTGAAAATCGCTAATCCAACGGTTTTACTGTTTTGTGCAGCCACCGTTGGATCAACAATTTTGTAAAATACTTAATAAATAGTAAAAAAATTCAGAAAAATGTAAAATTTGGTCTCCAAGCAGATATTAATATGGAGAATAAGATGAACGGTTCGGATCGACCGTTTGGATTTTGAAAACTCGAATATTGAGCCGTAGCATAGAGGCCACTATGCTATCCATAGCACCCCAGCCTAACTCTCTCTCTCTCTCTCTATATATATATATAGAGGTTGGCTAAGATCAAAGTGGTAGTTTCTGAGCTTTGGTGCTACCAATTCATTTTTCAATTTTTAAAGTTCAAAACGTCAATCTGAACCATTCAAGTTGTTCTCCAAGCACAATTTAGTATGGAGAACAACTTGAACGGTTCGGATCGACGTTTTGAACTTTGAAAATTGAAAAACGAATTGGTAGCACCAAAGCTCAGGAACTACCACTTTGATCTTAGCCAACCTCTATATATATATAGAGAGAGAGAGTAGAACTAGGGTGTTCTTAAGTTCACCAAGCTCCTTGGTGAACTCAAGTCTAAAATTCATCGAATATGCTTCAAATGACGAATCCAAATCATTGAAACCTGTCTATCTTACGAGTGATGCGTTTACATGTGAAAATTTTAAACATTTGAGTTAATTTAGTATAAAGTCAAGCGGCCAAAATTAGAAGGTTAATAAATGAATTTTAATACATTTATTTTAAAATTTTTTTTTAACAATTGACTCTATGCAAAATTAATTTCAATTTGTTTTGACCACTTCACTCATTTCAAAATTTTTTGAGAGTGTAAGTTTCAGATTCTAAATAAAAAATTAAACATACTACACTTTTAAATTGCCCGAATCTACAAATGTATTACAAATTGACAAATGTCGTATATACTTTATTGAGAAATTAGAATTTGTATCTTGCCTAGTGACAAGTATTTAATTAAGTGACAAAAATTATACTTCATTGAGGGACATGTCAATTTTTTTTTCAGTGGAAAGATTCAATTTAACTATCTAGTTTTTCAGTGGAATGAATTTAAAAATATTATTGTGAAAGAAATTATTTCAAAATATTACCACAATTGAAAAAACAAACGCAAAATACCCAAAACTATGAAGACATTTTTTCGACTAACTGATCTGAGTTCCATATGGGCCCAGCTGGGCCGCACCATCTCCCTTTCCTAGGCTGTCTCTAAGAACCCTTCTGGGGCTCTGGGCTAGGAATTTTAAATCATGAAACTGAATTTGAAGTAGGGGTGAAAACGGGTTGGATATTATTGGACCGAATTTGGATCTTATACAAATATCTGAATATTTGTGCAGATAGCGGATATGATTTTGAATTTTAAATTATCCGTATTCGAATAATAGATATATACCATGAGGAGAGATCTACTTACAATCTTTTTTGATGACAATGAATTACACCCTACATTTTTAAAGTTTTCAAACTTCAAACAGTCGATCCAAACCGTTTAACATGATGAATATATTAAAATGTGCTTGCAGATTAAATTTTACATTTTTTTTGAATTTTTTTTATTATTTATTGAGTATTTTACAAAATTGTTATTTTCAGACCATTGAATTTTTGTACCCATCTTAATAAATAGTAAAAAAATAAAAAAAAATATAAATTTCATCTTCAAGCACATTTTAATATATTCATCATGTTGATCGGTTTGAATATACTATTTGGACTTTGAAAATGTAGGGTGCAAGTGAAGTGAATCCCTCCTCATATACCGTATAGTTTAATATATATTATGAAAATATTTATGTATATATCTACGGATATATGATATCCAATTCGTATCTGTATGTATCCGTCTAATATCCGATCCATATCTGTATCCAAAAAAGAAAAAAAAAAAAAAAAAAAGGATACGGATATGATTTTACCACTATCCAATCCATTTTCACCCCTAATTTGAAGGCTCGGATGGATTGAATGTAAGAATAACAAACAGGAGAGACCTTTTTCTCAGATATTTTTATTTTTACCCCATTAAAAATTATTTTAATAATAATAACCAAAGTTTAGTAATAATTTTAAAAATACCCCACCCGTGGAATTTTAATTCCAATTTTTTTTTTATAAAACAGAAATTTGTTTTTATTTTTTATTTTTTGTATTGAAATATTAGAAATGTTGGATATATTTCTTTGAAAATAGATGGAATACAATTTAATTTGATTTATTAGAAAGACTGTATCAAATAACCCGGATCAATATTTTTCAGGCCGGATTTTTCGCGGCTGTAAGAAAAATTAATATATTTCTTTATGTGTTATTGGAAAAAAAATGTTTAGATTCAGAGTTATTGATCCCGGTTCAAAAGTCATTTCTATGTAATCTAGAAAATATTGTGATCCTTTTAGGATATTTAATTTTTGAAAAGTTGTATCTATTTTTGAAAAAAACAAAAACTTTAAGTTATTTAATAATTATTATTCAAAAACAATTCTCAAAATAGATACAACTTTTTATAAATTAAATGTCCTAGAAGGATCACAATATTTTCTAGATTCCATATAAGTGACTTTTGAACCGGGATCAATAACTCAGAATTTAAGCATTTTTATTTTTTTCCAATAACACATAAAAAAATATATTAATTTTTCTTAAGCCGCGAAAAATCCAGCCTGAAAAATATTGATCCGGGTTATTTGTTACAGTCTTTCTAATAAATCAGATTATATTGTATTCCATCTATTTTCAAAGAAATATATCCAACATTTATAATATTTCAATACAAAAAATAAAAAATAAAAACAAATTTCTGTTTTATAAAAAAAAAAAATTGGAATTAAAATTCCAATCCGTGGAAAAACGGGTGGGGTATTTTAAAAATTATTACTAAACTTTGGTTATTATTATTAAAATAATTTTTTAATGGGGTAAAAATAAAAATGTCGGCTTTTTCTGGGTTGTTTGGTTGTGCAAGAAGGAAATGGATGGAAAATGAGCTGCTGGAAGTGGTTACGTACATTGCAAGAGACTCTTGGCCACCTTTACCATAGAGATGAGGAGGCCTGGTGTGCGTGTGTGTGTGTGTATTTTGACAAATTGCCCATAGGCTACATTCTCATTAACAAAACAGTTCAGATACATACGGCATTTCATCTCTGTAAAAAAAGAAAACATTACCAGAAGAACTGAATTTACTGCATCTACCTTGATATGCCAGTAAGTGGGACAATACATTCCATTTTTGTGTGAAAGCATCTAAATCCTTTACCCCCTTTCACCCAAACAGTAAGGTAGTTCTTGCCATTGAGAGAAATTGTTGCTGCTCTGGCCCATGGAAGGTAGTTCTTGCCATGAGTAGCAGTGAGGTTAAGGTCATCGAGGCGTTGCCTTATGTCGAGGATGATTCTTCTTTGACATTTTCTGGCATGGTTGTTGCTGGTAATTCTATCAGTTGGGTTTTTTTTTTGTTTGGAGGGCTGTTGTTGGAGATACTGACACAGCAGTTTTTGAATTGTGTTGTGTAACATAGCCCTTGTGTTGTTGTAGTACGGAAGAGGAGAAACAGAAATTAGAGGAAAAAAAAGGAAGAAAAGGAAGAAAAGGAAGAAAAGAAAGAGAGAATAATATGATCAAGTGGCCATGTCAATCCTTTGTTTGGTTGGGATCTTTCTAGTTCAAAACGCTGTAGAGCCCAACTTACATTAGGACCCATTAAGAACAGTACTGATTAGAAAATATCAGAAGAAAAACCACAAAAGAAATAACAGAAATCTCCACCGAAAAATTATGATAAGAACTTTTTACAACAAATAAAATTAATTTGAGTTAATTTGAAAATGCGCTATTGCAAGTTGAAAGGTTCAAGTCAGCAATTCATTCATCTAAAAAAAAAAATTCAAGCTATACATCCCTCTTATTTTAATATTGGAAATATGTTTCCAAAAACATGAAATAAGTCTCACTTGACAGTCCCTGTCAAGTTTTCACAAAAAAAAAAACATGAAATAAGTCCTCTCGTCTTATCTAATCTGCCAAGCATATATATCAGCTAATCATATGTGGTTAATTAAGAAATTAATTTGCTTCAAAATCACCTGTGTAGAAGAAGAGACGGGAAGGAAAGGGATGAGATGCGCAGAAGAGTTCACCTACTCTTTTTTTTTTTTTTTTTTGAAAAATACTGACAGTGGCTGTCAGTGCATACCAGTGTCTGAAATGAAAAAAGAAAAGCAGAAATAAAAGAACATCAAACAACTAATAAAAAAAACAACAGGCACGAAGGCCTCTCTAGCACAGTCTCAACCACAGCTTTGCATCTTGCAGGATGTTTTCCTCTACTACCTTAAGCGGTACCTCTTGCCCTTCAAAAATCTTTTTATTCCGTTGCTTCCAGATGGACCAGCAGGTTGAGACGAAGTAAACCTGCCACTGCTTTTTTCTCATACCAGCTGCAGCTGCTCTAGAAACCGAAATTTGCCAAGTCACCTACTCAACACTCCATTATGGAGGTGAACATAATCATCAAATTATACACGGAATTCATATCCGCTACCTCTTGTTCTCTGCCAAAAGTTCGATTCACGAGCAATTGACGTGCATATATAGCTCTAGCTTCCCTCCCCTTCATTTTTTTTAATCTTTTAATAAAGATGTTAAAAAACACATCCTAAAGTTTTTTGCATACAAAGAGGGAATAGAGAGAAGAAAGGAGAAATAACGGAGCAATTTAACAGAGACATTTCCTTTTTCTATCTTAGCGCGACCTAATTCATCAGTGATCTGCACAAATCAAATAAGAAATCGAATGGTTAAGAGTTATGCTCACCAAAAGAGCTTGATGAGCATAGCACACGCTAGCTTCACTCATTAGACTATATTATACTCCATTTTGCTAAAAGTGTCAATTTTTCTGGATATTATAACGGGTAATTAAATTTGGTGGTATCTATTATTGATAAAGAATTAAATCCGTTAAAAACAACATAAGAACTACCGATGCTATATAGAGCCACCATTGCTATATTAAAATATTGAAATACAAACAAGAGTTCATATTAATCTCCTTTTTATACCATTAAAATAAGGAAAAAGAACAGTGAGAAAGAAATATTGGAAGACACAGTCCAAGACAAATAACCACAAAATAACAAGCATATATAACCAAAGTAGATAAAAATAAAAATTTAAAAATAATAAACACACTTCTATATAAATCCTCAACACTGCTCTTTTGTGTACCCTTTGTACACATTCAAGGCTATGTGATTGGTGGAATATTTCCTCACAGCTGGTACCAGTGTGCTCTGCCCATAATGACATTCTGTACCCACATATCTGCATTAAATTAATCAGATTTATTATATGTTATATATAAGTTCAGGCATGTATATTGCCCTTAACTGACCATGAGGAGCAGATTGGTTTTGGTTTCTATTCCAAGTGTATTGCAGCTGGTACACACCCATTGCAATCTCTGTAACTCTGGTTTTTCCAAGTGATAGCTAGTTTATGTTGGCTGATCCAATTATCACATATTCATCCTCCAGTATCATACCTTTAGAGTGAACATGTATCATAAACCTCCTATTTTTCCTTGCATTTTCCTGTAGGAAGATGTCATGTCAGCTAGCATATATATTCCTGGCAACTCAGTGGTATGAAATATGAAAAATACATATAAATACCTGGGGGTTAGTTGAATTAGCTGAAGTTTTTGGTGCTCTTTTGCGGATCTCCACCTTCATGAGTTTAATTAGTCGCTCTATCTATAAAACACAAACATGAAAGATAAATAAGCATTGTAGTACCGAAACTTTTTATATACTGTGCATTAAATGCAAAAACAAATGCTTGCTTGCAAGTTCCTAAATTTTTTTTTCTTCGTTCTATATATCTAATGGTTTACTGAAACTATATATATACTTACATTATATAACTCTAATGGTTCCCAAATTAAGTTACATATACACCTGAATTGAACGCAAGCAAGTAATAACATTAAATACTACTAATAACAGCATACATGCATCCCAACGACGGCTCAATGCCTAAATTGACTATTTATGTTTTGAAATTTGATACTAAAAATCCTTGGGTTTTCTTCGTTATGGAAAAAAAACAAGTGCAAAACAAAAAAAAATCTGTAAAATACATACAATTTGTGAATGCAATACATGATGAATTCCAACAATATTATGCAAATTCGTATCGTGTTTTCTCCCTCAATCTGTTTTGACTTTCGTATTTGAAAATAGATAATCTGTCAATATATATTTTATATAAAGACAGATAGTTATCAATTAAGGTGCTTACATAGACCAAACTCTCGGTTTTGTTAAACATTTATCTATTTGTTACATTGTTAATTAAAAAACAAGAATTAATTGCACAAACACAAATCCTTTGGAGGTTAACTGATAGAAGTTTCTTACGCATGCCACTTGAGATAGCCAGCCAGTAGTTTCTTATGCATGTAATTACCAATCAGATAATTAAGACAGGGTGCTACTTGAGATAGCCAGCCAGAAGTGACTTTTGTTCTTTTTATAAGAAATGTCAGTTAAATCAGGAAAAAAATACAGAAAGGGGCCAAAAACCGAGAAGAACTCGGGTACTAATTCGGTTGTATAGGTTCTATTTGTACTTGTAAAATAAATAAATAGCTACTAACCTTGTGCTTATATTGGTGGTAAAACTGAACGGTGTCTTCTGGTAAGTAGCAGAGAAAGATTCGTCTGGTGAATTGATAGTCACCTTGGGAATGTGCTTAAATTTGTTCCATTGAGAACCACTTTCTCCTTCGCTTGCAATCTTCAACAGCAACTCCTCACTACAGTTGATTCTTAGCTTTTGTATGATTGTATCATTGCCGTTGTCAAGTAATCCGGGAGGGTTTCCATTTCAAAATCACTTAAAGCCATCCGTTGTAAAGTTTTAAGGTTCTCCACAGCTTTTAGATTGGGGCATTGTGAAATTTCAATATATGAGATGCTGAGTAAATTTGAAATCCTCTCTAGGATTGGATTTCTCCGAACACGAACTTCTTTGACTGATGGGAGGTTCTCTACGGTAATCAGATTGTCAGCATTGGAAATATGAAGGTACTCTAAGGAAGTAGCATGGTGCGAAAGACCATCCGGAAGTGAACTCAACTGGGGACAATCAACAATTTGTAATTTCTTCAATTTTGGCATAGCTGGTTGTCTCTTATTCCATTCCCACTCTTTCCAACTGGTCATATTGCTGAATGATAGTTTACTCAATTTGGGAAATGCGAGCTTGGCAGAATAACTCGTTGCTATTATATCATTGCTTTGGATACCACCCCCCAACAAAAATTCTTCTCCCACACTCACAACTGAATATACACATCTCATTTGAAGGTAAACCAAATTAGGGACAAACAATTTTATACGTACACACGAAGTTAGTGACTAATTTGTATTCATATTAGAAAGATTAAAATTTTACAGTAAATGAACAATCTTGTTTAGTTACCCATGAATATCGAACGTTATGAATTGAAATTTTCTAAATAACACTATATATATCTGACTGCATTTCTTTCTCATGGAGTACATGTAAAATTATACTTTTAATTAAGCTAGATGTAGCTTGCTGCAGTGCTGCTTCAAACAACAAGAAGTCCATTAACAAAAATAGAGCAAATTTAAGTAGGTTGAAACATCTAATGTTAATTCAAATTAGGAATAAACAGTAAAATATCATCATATAAAGTTATAAGCATAGTATGCAAAATCGGCCGAGTCGGATCGGAATCGGCCGATTCCAATTCTTATTTTTCCTTCTATGGGTATAAATGATACCTGTTTAATTAATAAGGACCAGCCATCCATGTCAGATAACTTATCCACCCGATGTAATTTTGTTGTCTTCATTCCATTCGCGACTCTTTCATCTCTAGTGGTGACAAGTATTCTACTACCATATGCTCCGCGACTCATGGGAGCACATACTAGATCGTCCCAAACCATTCGGCTCTCTATCCAAACATCATCAAGAACAAGAAGGAACTTTTTATTCTGTATGATCCTCTCAAGTAAAGGCACTAGCTCTGATCTTTCTTGGGCGGCACCGTACTTACCTCCTGCCTCCCGAATCACACACTTCAACACTTCAATTCCTTTCACCTCCTTTGAGACACATATCCAAATTTTTAACTTGAATTCCTCATCAATTCTTGGATCATTAAAGATCATTTTTGCTAGAGTGGTCTTCCCTATCCCTCCCATCTCCACAATAGTAGCAACAGGAAGGGGTTCTCTTGTCTCTTCTTGGGTCAACCAATTCACTAGTAGCTTAGTATCGTTTTCAATCTTTTCTCCCACAATACCAGCTAGCAAAACCGAGGGATCAGTCTTGAGGTTGATGATCGGGTCCACTCGGCGAACTCGATCTGAAATTGATATCCTTGATTTTGGAACCAATGTCATAAGCAAATATCGGGTTGCGGAAGCAAGACAACAAAGGGAAGCCACAACGAGAAATATTTGAAGAGGAATGTGAACTGGAGCCAGCAGCAAGGCGCTCCTTTGCCTTGATCTGACATAGGTCAATGATGTCATCGGCATCATACATGACATCCTTAAGCTGCATGAGCCACCGCTCGATGGAACTGCTCTTGCTTTGCTTCCTCTCTGCATCGGCAAGGACACATTGGATGTCACGCACAGTCTCGCCAAGCTTTTTGATCTGACCTGGGATGCCCAGCAGCATGCCCACCTCATCCTGCACCATTTCCACGAGAAGTGCACTAAACTTTGTCAGGAAGGCTGTGAGTATCATCACCATCTTTGTTTTGAATGAGAGCTGCTGGTAGTGCTCAGGCGGAAGAGAGATTGGAGTTGGATGGTGTGGTTCTGAAACTAAATTTCTTTCATTCTATAATTTGCTAGTATCAAAGATTAATTATTCCTCCTCTATAATTGCGAGTTTGGTCGACCCGTCCCCACCAAGTTGATGTTGTTTTGGAAAACCTCTCTTTCAATTATTGGTGCTGAGTTGGAACTTGGAAGGTAGAGGTTGGAAAGTGATATATAGGACCTTAACCAACCCTAATTTAATGGCGGCACCTAATTATTGACTCTAACCTTTATATATAACAAAACAGAGAAGCTACTTTTCAACCGAGCCCCTGCATTATACAAAAAAAAAATTATGTGAAATAAATGATTATCCCGTTCAGAATGTGTTAGTCTTTTTATAATTTTAATTATTCACAACTAAATTTTGCTTAACTAGTTGTTGCAGAATGTAGTTCTGGAACAAAATTTCTTTCATTATATATTTATTTTGATCCCGTTCTACTTCTTTTATTGAGTAGATGACACGTGTCGGAAGAGTATTGCTAGCTAGGATCGAGTAATTAATTGACTTCCTTTTAGTTTGCCTGCTTTGATCAGGTTAAACTAAAGAGTAGGAAGGATATAATTTTACTTCATCTTAATTAATCAATATCTAAATTAAGTATATGGATTATGCAACATTAATTGTAGAGGTAATGATACCAGTGCATCACAATTTGAATATTAGATAAATTGACAAAATCTTTCGTTTGAAATCAGAAAAGAAGTTTCTTCTGAAATATATATATATATTGAGGAGGGTTCAAATGCACCCAAATTTTTGTGCACCTAAATGCACCCTATCTTTCAAATCTTTTTTCTCCGTTTTCAAAGTCCGAATAGTCAATCCGAACCGTTAGATGCGATCTATATATTAAGATGTACTTGGAGATCAAATTTTACATTTTTTGAAATTTTTTTACTATTTATTAAGCCACTTTGAAAATCGCTGATTTTACATTTTCTGGACCATTGAATCAGCGATTTTTCAAAGTGGCTTAATAAATAGTAAAAAAATTCCAAAAAATGTAAAATTTGGTCTCCAAGCACATCTTAATATAAATATCGCATCTAACGGTTCGGATTGACTATTTGAACTTTGAAAATAGAGAAAAAGAATAGGGTGCATTTGGGTGCACAAAAATTTGGGTGCATTTGAACCCTCCTCATATATATTTTGTAATTAAGACGTCTATCTAATTATGATTTGACGTTCCACCAAAAATAGTGAGTAAAATAATAGAAGACGCTGACGTTGTGTTGAAACATCTCTTGTCCTATATTAACACTGAGCTGGAAGATAGAGACATTGAAGAGCAATAGCAATATATGTAATCGCATCACCTAATTATTGACATTAACCTTCATATATAACAAAAGAGAGAAGCTATGATGCATGCTATGCATAACACATACTGGTCTGTACTATATACCAATATCTCTTTTATTTATTTATTATTATTTTTTTTTTAAGGTTGGAGATCGACAATGCTCCAACAATTTGTATAGATAAGAATTTTTTTTACAAAGAAATCTAAATAGCTGGCGCTCCAGTCCTATGTACACATAACCAAATTTAGCTTAACTAGTTTTTTTTTTTTTTGGGTCTCTTAACTAGTGTTTGGATAATGTGATTTTAAACTATGTTTCTTTAATGGTATATTTTAATTGATTACCTTCCACTGCTTTTAGTATTGAATAAATTATAGGTTTCAGATTTGTATTAATTGGTGGCGCAATTTAATATAACACTTAGTATAATGTTCTATTAACTCTCTCATTATTAATTAATTCAACCCCGAATGAAATTCTAGTGTGATCTCTACTGAATAAAACCTGTTATATCAAGAAAAAAAAATCAAACCTAAGAAGTTTTTTCAAGTGTGAGACATTAACATTTCTAATAGATTTTTTAAGAATAGTTAATTTATTAGTAAGTGCTAAGTATGACTTTTGTGAAAATCTTGTTTAGCACTTTGAGATAACTACAAAAAAAAAAAAATCGGAAATTGTGTCTCAATTAAGCATTTTATTTAGCAAAACGTAAGTTATTTTTATATAATTATTCAATTAAATCTCATTGTATAATCCAATCAAATCTCACCATAAAAAATATAATTTTTAAATTTCACTACGAAGATAATAATCTGTTAAAAATAAATGAAATTAATATTTTTAAAAAATATCTTCCAAACAAATAAATTGCATAATTTTTTGAAATTTCAGAATAAACAAATTTAGAAAATATTTTCAGCAGGCTTCACCACCTTTTTTGAGATCATAACCGCTTTAAGAGAAAAAAAAATCTGTGATATAAATAAAGTAAAATAAATATACTTTTGGTTGCAAATAATTTGTTATTAGAAAATTAAAACTAGAGACACAATATATATTGGTATTTGAACCGTCATCAATGTATAAATATTTTTGAAATAAAAAAACTTACAAATTAGCCACAAATGTATCATAAAGCTTTGAAATTCACAGCAAGAAAGTACAATTTCACCACAATATATAGTGTTGACGTCATGAAATCAGTATGTAGACCACATTTTAGGGTAAATATATACCCATCAACAATTTAATAATGATAAGTTGTTAATAACAGTATCTATGTGTTAGATATCCAGGTTCCAATTTCTAATCTGCAAATTGATAAATATAAGTAAATATTTCAAAATATTAGTTAGATATATTCAAATGTAAACATGACACTAGTTATGGGCCTCTATTAATTTATCGTTTATGGGCCAAGATATAATTACGCTAATTGAATCTGACCGGAAATTTTTATAAATACCCAAATCTAATAAGAAATTACAAAACCTACCCAATTTGTTGTAGGAATTAGAAATCTAACCAAATCGGTTAGCCATATCCCGGAAATAATCCATCTTTCCGGTGCCCCGTTTGCCGAACTCTTCGAAATTGTTCGGTTAGTCACTAACCGGAAGAACAGAAACCGGTTATTGATACACCGGAAGTTTTGATTGAAACCGGTTAACAGTGCACCGGTTTAAGATCCGGTTAACCATTTACCGGTTATAGAGATATGGTTCGGTTAACCAACAACCGGAAAATTGGTATTCCTCGGTTATATAACCCGCAAATCCCATAGTTTCATTAGACAGAAAAAAAATCAAATCTCATAGTTTCGTTTGACGGATTTTTATCAGTCTGAGAGGGAAACGCAAATTGCTGTCATTTCGTTCGACGGAAAAAATCGTCAGACAAAGAGAGACCCGTAAATCTCGAGAAAAGTAAGTTTATTTTTATAATTAATTTTTAAATTATGTAAGTTATTATTTTTTTAAACTGTATTAATTTTTAACTATGGATTTTTCAAAATTAAAAATAGGTTAATTACATATATTGTTTAGACTAAAAATAGTTTTTATTTTATTTTAATTTGTAATATAATTAATTAGTTCATTTCAACTGGTTCAGAATATTGTTAAAATAATTTAGAATTTTTTCTAACATTCCAAAATGGTTTAGAATATTTTATAAAATTCAAAAATAGTTAAGGATATTGCAAAATGGTGCAGAATAAGTTAGGAATATTCAAAATGGGCTAGAATAAGTTAGGAAATTGTAAAATAATATAGAATAATTTTCATAGGTCCGGACAATTTTTAATTACTTATATGTTGTTATTTTTTGAATTGCCAGACCAATTGAAACTAAAAATGGATAGAACTATTTGTGTGAAGATTTATATTGGAGGAGAAATCCAATACAATGATGATGGGGTATTTTACAGTACCCGAGCTAAATACTCATTACCGCTAACCGTGAACCACAACTTTGATTATCTTCAGAATGAGATTTATAAATTGGTTGGGTATAATGTTAGTCAAGCAAATCTGGAAATTCAAGCCAGATTTAATATGTCTACCGATGGGGGATATGACCATCAGTTAATACCTGTAATAAACCAACAATCTTTCGAAATGATTTTAGGGATTGTGTCGTCGTTTTCACAAATGTTACCGCTTCTTGAGTTATATGTAGAATTGGAACCGAACTACACCAATCAGATTCCTGAACCTCGATCCCGGCCCAGTACCAGTCGGAATCCTGTGGATCCCGACCCAATACCAGTTAGATCCCGACCTAGTACCGGTCGGCACTCTGTGGATATACCAATGAGACCCCGACCCAGTATCGGTAGCAACTCTGTGGATCTACCAGTTAGACCCCAACACAGTACCAGTCGAAACTCTGTGGATCTACCAAGCACATCCCGACCCAGTACCAGTCGGGTCCGTAGGAAGGTACGTGATTATTCGCATGTCCCTGTGGATGCAATTGATTCTGATAGTTTGGCGAGTGGAGATGAGATGCTCTCCGGTGAGTCGTCGGGTTCCGATGATGATATCGGACAGCCCAACCAGTCACAACCACAGACCCGTCAAAAACAATCCCGTCAATCACAGTACCCGATAACTGGTCGGGAAAATATGACACATCCGGTTGACAGTTTCAATGACATATCCGGTTTTCGGCCTGCGGATGTCGATTTTTTCGGCAGCTCAAAAAAAACATTTGATAATCCATTGGCTAAGGGTGTAGTTTATGAGTCGAAAACGGCTCTAAGGATAGCAATCAATGAGTTTCATCTTGAAAAGAATTGTGAGTGCATGGTTCTTAGGAGCGAACCTAGACGTTACGAGGTGGGGTGCAGAGATGTTTTTTGTAAATTTAAGGTATGCGCGAAGCAGAATGGTCTTTCAGAATCTTGGATTATTACGAAACAAGCATATCCTCACACGTGCACAGTATCGGCAACACGTACTGATCATTGTCAGCTTACAGCAGAGATGGTTGCCCTTGCGATTGATAAGACCATTAGAAGGGATGTGTGCTCTTCTATAAATCATATCCGAGATATCGTCATGCAGAAGTATAATAAGGTAACCCCCAAGTACAACAAATTATGGAGAGGCCGTGAGCTTGCTGTTGCAAATCTGTTTGGGAGTTGGGAGAACTCGTACAACTTGCTTATTCCACTATTGGAAGCCATCAAAAGAACGAATCCAGGAACTAAGTATTGTGTGATGTCGACCCCGATTGACAAAGAAACTGATAGGCACTTCCACAGAGCGGCATGGGCATTTGGAGCGTGTATTGCAGCGACACCGTTCCTCAGACCAGTGATTAGCATCGATGCATGTTTCATGTCGGGACGGTACCAAGGTAGGCTGCTAATGGCATGTATGTACGATGCCGAAAACCAATTGCTTCCGTTGGCTTTTGCAATTGTGGAGAAAGAAAGCGCTGACAACTGGGGTTTTTTTATGAGATGATTAAGATTGGAAGTGATTGGAGATAATCGATTCTTTTGTGTCATATCGGATAGACATTTGGGGATCAAAGCCATGTTCCAGGATCCACATCTCGGATGGGATGAGTCGACCGACCAATGTGTGCATCGGTATTGTTCTCAACATGTTGCTGAAAACCTCTTCAAGCACGTGGGGCGTAAGAGAGAGGTTAGCGATAGGTTCATAGCTGGAGTGAACAAATGCAAACCTAGAAGGTTGTAGGAGATGTTACAAGACTTTGAAATTGGTTGTCCGGAAGCTATCGATTACCTTAACAAGGTGGGTAAGAGAAACCCTAATGATGAAGATGAGCTTCCATGTCCAGAGAAGTTGTATCAAGCAGAGGACGGAGGTCACCGATGAGGGATAATGACAACAAATGGGTCAGAGTCACTGAACGCCGTGTTCAAAATTAGTCGGCGATTACCGGTTGCAGCGGTCGTGGAGGATACGTTCTATAAATTGAATAAATGGTTTTTTGAACGATGGAACAAATCTCAAATGTCATGTCAGCATGGTCAGGTGTGGTCCGACCGTGTAACTAAGTTATTGCAAAAGCGTATCGAGAAGGGAAGGGACATGACTGTGATTCCTTATCGTACCGGTCATGGACTTTTTGAGGTCCTAGTTAAGGGTGAAAAAATTCCAGCAAGGCGTAATCAGCCGAGACTTGAGTATACTCGTAGGGATTTCGGGTATAGGGTTGTTGTTAAGGACAACAACAAGGTTGAATGTGAATGTCAGAAGCCTCAATTGACCGGCATACCATGTTCTCATTTCATGGCGGTTGTCCGCGAAATGAGATATGATGTAAATTTATACGTCAACCCCTTGTACCGTATGTCTATAGTTGTACAAACATGGAGTGGACACTGGGAACCGAAAGGCAACCAATGTGAATGGCCTGCATATAATGGCCCAAAAATTATACCTGATTCGAATCTGATCAAGAAAGGACGGAGACGGCACGACCGCATACCGATGGAAATGGACAGAATGCGTGGTCGGAGACTCGGACACCAGCCTCATCGTGAGACAATTGATCGGAATGCTGCAGGTATAACCGATCAATGCCTGTAAGTACATTTTTTAACTAAATTCACAACTTAATACATGCTCTACACTACATGTAGAGGAGGCAACAAGACAGGCGCAAGCAGGGACAGAGCAACCAGCAAGAACAAGTACAACTGTTTGGCGCACCCTCGGACAACATTTCAGTCTGCGTCGTAGAAATTAACTTGTGTGTTATTTTATTTGTATGTGTTGAGAACTATTTTATTCTGTATGTGTTGAGAACTATTTTAATTTGCTGATTTTTAAATTGTAGACGATAAAGATGGACAGTAACAATCGAGAAAAGACCGAGGAAAAGAAAAACAACTGTCAAGACCGAGGAAAAGAAAAGACCGAGGAAAAGAAAAACAACTATTTTGAAATATCTGATGATGATTTTGTAGATAAAAAGGTCTGGCTAGCACGTCGTTTGGGAGTGATAAAAAAGACTGGCTAGCATTGTTAGTAAGTAGGTTGTCGAATTAAGTTTAGTTTGTTTTTGGAAATTATGTTGTACAAGTTGAACTATCTTATTTGTATGTGCTAAGAACTATTTTATTTGTACGTGTTGAGAATTATTTTAGTTTAGAGGAGACGGTTTCGATGAAATTGTTAAGTTACAGATAACGGTTTCGAATACCAATTAAAAGACAGAAGGAAATGAAAATAATTAAAACTGAACAACTGGTTCCAAATCTAACGGGCAGTACAACTAAAATAGATGAATTATACAGACATAGATAAAAGATAAGAAAAGAGATCAAAGGCCGGGCATGTGGCCGGGATAATCTGCATACGTGAAGCGCCGGGTCGCACGGCGGCGCCTACGACCCCTTCCCAGTGGTTCTTCTGGACTTCCCTCGCCTGCACTACCATCAGATGGACGTGGATGGGATGTGGATGCCCCTGCATCACCAGTATCTATAGGTGGACGTGAATGAGATGTGGATGCCCCTGCGTCACCAGTATCTATAGGTGGCCCTTCAAATAACCAACTAGTCCTCGGATGCTCACGCCGCATAGACTCCATAGATACTCGTCGTGCAATCTCAAGATCCTCCTGCTCCTGCACATCCAGCAAATCTTCTATGGTGCCTGTGCCTATTCCCTGCCTCTGATAATCCTCCCAAGACAGATTGTGTCCACCTTGATCCTGATTCACCTGCAATTCATACACAGCTTTAATTCCTAAAAAAATAATTGCAATTCATAAAAAAATACCTGTTCTAAACGAAAACATACCTGTCCGAGATCAACGTCATGAACCAGGATGTCCGGATTCCAAGCTTGCGTCTCCTGAAACTGAGATACTTATAATTAAAATTTAGTTTGATAAGTTGTGGTTTACAAACAAATTTTTTTAAGTAAAAGTACAAATTACCTGTCCGGGGGCTGCGACTGGATGTGATGGATTTACCGGTGCAAATGCTTCTGATGGGATGTACTTTCTCCATTCGGTGCCGTCGTATAACCAACCCTTAAAAGGATCTGGGCCTTCGAATCTAGGCGGTTCTGGATATGGATACACCCCAATAGGAGTAGGCTCGTCCGATGGGATCGCTTCCCAGTTTTCTGGAATCCCCGCCTCATCCATCATTTGCCGGGCACGTGGACCAAAACCTGTATCACAGCAGAGACGCCAGCCTGTCCTCATCAGTTTTTTACCAAGTTTTCGCCACCCCTTGGTTAAGAACATCTTGACGCCGTGCGCCAACTCTCCAATCCCAGTCAATGCCTGTACACAAACATTTTCAAATTTAGCAATTATGAGTTTTTAAATAACTTAAACAACGAGGATAGAAAATAAAAATATTTACAGTTCGAGTGACAAGTGGTCCGCTGGGAATGTATCCACTCGGCCCATGCTCTACTCTGGGGAGCCAATTCACACGATCAATTCCTTCCACGTGCTGACTAAACAGATAGACAGATGCCATACATCTCTTCTGGTACCACTTGCGATAACGCGGAAGGTCATTTTGGTCAAACAAGCGACTTTCTCTAATTACTTGCGCCTCATATGCGGTAGCCAACTGAACGTATGTCACGTGTCTTGTGGCTCAGGACTCGTTCTTCTTTGAGCCCAACATCAACCTGTTCATAATTTTATAAGAACGTAACACCCAAATGTAACTAACATAAATAAGGAAAATGATGATGAGTAAACCTTACTTGTGCAACTCAACATGCGTATGCCTATTCAGTGGTTGTGGCACCGGAATCTCTTGAAATAATCCGAATTGCCGCATGCAACGATCCGGATAGGTATGCTCAACGATCCAATAAAATATCAGTGGACCGCGATACAAGTAGTAGGGCTGATAAATTTATCAAGAATGTGAGTTATAATTTATAAATACGGTAACATATAACTAAATAAATAACTACATTGAAACATACCCTTCCCTGCTGAGTTACTGTCGGAAGCTTGCTGTAGACCCTCTCGTACGGTTGCCAATTCACATGATCTTCCGTCAAACTCTGAAACTGGCCCCGCGGGATACGTGCACCCTGGGTCTTGAAGTGGGAGGATGCCACGTATTTTTGTGGACAACACCATTTATACGCAAAAGATGAGCATGTATCAAGCGTTGGAGCGCCCCAGATAGGTTCCCAGTTTGTAGTTTGAGGCTCAGGCCGAAGAACTGGAAAGCGGGTCCACGACCAGTGCTGCAGAAGCATCACCGGACCATGCATAGATCCTCTATCCGGCTCGGTAGCGAGACATAGATGTCGATACAGATATGCAAGAACGGCTCCACCCCAATTGTATGGTACCGGCTGGTCCAAATTCACAATTAGATCAAGATACCACAACAGTATCCCGTCCCCACTACTATCTGGGAACAAACTGGACGACATCAGGTCCAAGATATATGCACGTACATACCTAGCAAAATTTAAGACAATCATGGTACATTATTGATAGGCTAAAGCACGAATAAATTGATATCTATATATGTATATATATATAGTTAGTTACCACTTCAGCGTTTGTTCGGTGCGATCTACCGGTAGCTTATCAAATCGTTCACGAAACTTAGATTTCAGGAAAGTCAATTCCATGCTTCTTTCATTTCCCTCAGGCCCCCGTTTTTTCATAAGTCCACTTTGCTCATGCTCTTTAATTCCTAACAATTCGAAGAGCCGGCCTTTTGCATTCCTACCGTCTATACTCCCCGTCACTGGGACTCCCGTAATGGGCAAACCCCACAAACAGCTCACATCCTCCAAAGTAACTGTAATTTATCAAATAAAGAACTATAAATTTCTTCATTTTAATTATCAGTGAATTATCACAAAGAAAAGATTTATTTAAAGTAGTTCTGAAGTTAGTACCTGTCATCTCCCCGAAGGGAAGATGAAAGGTGTGTGTCTCAGGACGCCACCGCTCCACGAGTCCGTGTATCAGCGCCGCATCAATTTTTTTGTGAGGCATGACTGCGATCTGGTACAAACCCAATCGAATCAAGAATGGCGCGTATGCAACGTGGTACGCAGTCTGGCAACGGTAGTGCTTCACGTTTATAACCTCTTTTTTCTACATCCGGTTAATAAAAATTATAAATTAAAACCAGAATATATTTCTGAACAAGTAAATAAAAGAAATAACTGATTGCTTACCTCCTCAGAAGCATGACACACTCTGTGACTGCTATGCGGTATCCACAACAGATCACTAAATGTATCCTGCACCATATCTATTTCATCATTCATTTCGTCTGCCATGCTACAAAATTAATTCAAAGTTAATTCATTATTTTCGAAATTTTTAAACTAATCAAAACCGTTTTGGATGTTTCTATTTATTTCTAAACCAATTTAGATTACCTAAATCATTCTAAAACGTTTCATGACCAATTTGCAATTTTCTAAATTTTTCGGACAACAATTCCACATTGTCTTAATTAAAAATTCACAATTTTTGAACTTCCTAATTATTCAGACATTATTTTGGCCAACAATTACACATGCATTTTTGTTATTTCCAAATAATATTCCAAATAATTATTCTAATAATTTTCCAAACAATCTTAAAGAATATTCCAAATAATTCTAACTAATCTAAACAATATTCCAAATAATTCTAAACAATCTAAACAATATTCCAAATAATTATAAACAATCTAATCAACATATTCTTAAACTATTCTAATTAATAATATCATTAACTACTTTTAATATTCTCTAAATAAAATAAAAAAACCTGATACAATGCTGAATTCTTCTGCCTTTTTCTCCTCCTCTTCTCTTCTTCTCGCAACTCTCTGCTACCCAAATCAAAATTTCGTTGATTAAATTCCGCACCGCTGAGCAGAGGAAGAGAGACGAGTGTACAGTGCACTCACGGGCACGCCACGCGTCGACGCCCCAGCAGAGGCCCCTCCACGCGCCAATTGAAAAAAATTCTTTCCGGTTGGCTGTTAACCGGATCAGTAACCGGTTATTTGTTAACCGGACAAATTCCAAATTTACGGTTATCCATTAACCGGTTATTTTCAAAATTCCGGTCACCTGTTAACCGATAATTTTCACCAAATCCGGTTATTCAATAACCGGTTTGGGTATTTTTCGATTTTCAACCACAGTTTGGTTACTTTTTTATATTTAATTTCATTTTTGGATATTTATAAAAAATTCGGGAATCTGACTGAAGGAGAATGCAGTGAGGCCTCTGTGTTATAATCCATACAACAAGCAGCTGCATGCACACACTTATCTGAGTTATATATAATCCATGCTGTTTTGTTTTGTGTAAAATGATCACTACTGGAACCTAAGTAAATATATATATTGAAAATCATTCAATTCTCTAGTCTTCATGACAATCAAAAACTCAATTTTGATGCAAGAAGGTTCCTTCATGAGAGTATAAACATGCTGCATCTCTTCATATACTTAGTTTTGATTTTGATTCAAGTGGTTGTAGGTTTATTTTTTCATCTCACATGTCGATTACATGACGTAATTTGTGTATCACATGTCATATCTATTTGCGTATTATAATATTTTTTTAATAAAATGTGCGACATAACACGATATGCAAATTGATCTGATAACGACACAATACAACACAAAACACATAACATGTCACGACACGTCATATGTAGCCAAAAGTAACTACATGTTACTAAATGAACTTAAAATTATTTTATGTTATTATAAATAACAATTCATATTTCGGACTAAATTTATTTTGTACGCATCACGTTGGGAAAAAAGAAAGAATAGAAAAATATTCATTGGTTGATTCTGCACTTCACAAAAAAATAAAAGCTCTGTTTTACTACTTTCTTTGTTCTTTACGTTTCCAGAAGAAAAAAAGCTCTGTTTCACTCACTGAAACAGAGATGCAAGAACTGAGATGCTATGGATTACCAACAAAGGAGAGAGTTTTTTTTTTTCTGAAATAGACAAATATCAGTGCATTGGCCTATTAAGTTCTGGATTGCTCATTACTTTGGGCCACACCATTCCCCTTTCCTTGGTTCTCTCCATGAACCCCTCTGAAAGCTCCTCTAAGTTTGCGTCAGTTCAAAGAATCCACAAAACCGGCACCCGCTCCTCTCCAACCCGGCAAAAGTAAAAAACACCACTGATTTCACCGGCTGCTCATTTAACCATTTCAAGCATTCATGCTCCATGGATCCATTATCATGTAACACGATAACAGGCCCCACTGGGGAAAACTTTTATGGGGCCCGTTACCATGGCTTCCATTGCCTTTGGCTCGAGATCAGCGCAGGATATGACAATTATGCTGTTGATCTCAGTGTACCATCGGGTGTGGTGAACAAACCACCCGAAAGAGCTGAGTTTGGAGCTCATTAGGGGTTTCGGTACTATGGTGAGTTGCGATGGTTTGGATTCATCATTTGAAACTGATTTGACAGATTTTAGACTTGGTAAATATTCACCAAGAGAATTAGTGAACTTAAGAACACCCTAGTTCGACTCGTGAATATACATGTTGTCCAGTGTACTGTATATTTAGGTTGGAGATGGCTACATCCACCCCATCAAATTATGGGTGGAGATATAATATGCTGATTGCACTCTAGGTCTCTAGCTACAAGAATATGTTCATATTCTTTTATTTACCAACATAAAATCATAGTAGGAATTATCGGTATCGGGATCAGGATCGGTCCCAGCCGATACTGATACAGGATCGGTGTATCGGTCGGTATCGGCTGATTCAGATCGGAATATCGGACTTTTTTGTCAGAAGCTTGTTTTACACTAAAAAAATAGAAAAAAATTGATAAAAAATTAATTTGTCAATAATTTATGTATAGATAAATGATTACAATCAAATAACCCACTAATACAACATAATACAAGCATTAAAACTATAAACACACTCTTTCACTGCTAGAAACTATGTCGTGCTGGCTGGATCACTTCATTGTCGTTTGTATTATGATAAAAATGGAGATATTGTTGTCTGGAACAAAAAAAAAAAAGACATTGTAGACTCAAATGAAAGATTGTTAACATCTTTAATCACGGGTTCATATTTCTCTATTTCAGCATAGTTGATACTTAATACTTTATTTAATCAATGAATGTGATGAGTTTTTAGCATGAGCATAGTTTATACTCTATTTAATCAATCACGGGTTTAAGTTTTCAGACGAATAATGACCAGAATCGGATCAAAATAACAGAAATTGGACGAAAAACAGAAAATCCATGAGTATCGGCTCAGTATCGAATCGGTGTCGGCCAATACCGATACGTATCAGCCGATCCAGATTGGTATCGGCTGGTAATTCCTACTATGGATAAAATAGTAAAGATTGTCAATATATAAAATGATTCTCAAACTTTTGTTGGTTAATTTTGTATAAACGGATAAGAGTAAATTTTTTTTCCTTTCCTTAGTTGTGACCTTTACAAAATTAAAGGAGTTTGTCCAAATTTGTACCATTACATTAAATGTTTTCATTAATTTTGGTATTAATGAAACAAATACAATGTTAGCGCTGAATATGCATTAAGAATAGTTGTTTTCTATTTAATAATCAGCTTGCACATGGTTCATAATAAACCATTAATATTTCCAAAACAAAGTAGTACATCACACATACACCTAGTCGATTCAATATTTTATAATTATCTAAACTCTTTCTTCTTCTCTCTGCATCCGCGACTCCCCCCAAATCCTTCGACTGCCATTGCAAAAATTCAAAATTGGTCCGATGAAAGTACTAAAACAATATACTTTTGCTGTAGAGAATGAGTGAAAATTCGGCCGATTATTTTGATTCAGTCTCGATTTTATCGATTTTCTATATATAACTCGTCCAAGCGAGTCAACTTGGGAAATATTGGAGTAAAACTCGGTTAACTCGGCTTGACTCGGTTTAACTCGACTTGACTCGGCTGAGTCAAGCACTGTTCATCCGATTTTTGCTGAAAAACTCGTATAGATACGAGACTCGGGTGAAACTCGGACCAGTCCCGTCCGATACCGAGTTGGCTCGGTATCGGCCGAGTTTCCAAACCATGACTTCTATATGTAACAAGTATTAATCATACTTCAGAATTAAGGAACTGATATTTTACTGTATCATTTTTTTTTTATTTCTAGTTGCAATTTCTTTCTCTCTTTACAATTGAAAATAACAATGTAAAAATTTACGTACTGTTCCAAGAAAGTTTAGGCTGTTGGAAGACTTAAAGAGATGAGAGAATCAGAGAAGGGAATCAGAGATGGCTCTGTCAACTATGGCATGGATGATGCCGATGACATTTAAATGAGGTTCTGGATTAGTTAATATGAGAGAGAAGGGTAAATTAGATATTTATTGATAAAGTTTTCTCTCAGCACTCAAATTCACTTCCATCCACTCATAAATATCACTTTATCAATAATTTGTGCTCATTTAAATGTCATCCACTCACAAAGAGAGAGAGAAGGGGTAAACTTTAATTTGTGCTCACTCCCTAATTTTTAAAGAAAACAAGTTAGCTTAATTCAATGATTGTCGTCAATAATTAATCACATTAAACATGGCATAATGTGGGCCTACTTCGGATGCAATATATATATGGCATGTAGCTTATTGAATCAAACCCCACACAACATTAGTAATTATAGAAAGCTCTTATGGCTGATATTAACAAATCCTGTGTATACTTCCTTCCCCTCTATGCAGCAGGACACCTCATCCCCATGGTAGAGTTAGCCAAGAGCCTTTTGCAATGTAAATCCACTTCCAGCAACTCATTTTCCATTCACATTCTTCTGATCCAGCCAAAAAACCTAGATAAGGCCTTTCCTATTTGCCATTCTTACATTCAATCCCAACAAGCAGGGAACCTTCAAATTCACTTCCATCCACTCCCTTTCGTCGAACAGCCAAACCAGTTTGACGGTTTCGAGGATTTCATCACTATTTACATGCGATTATATTTGCCGCATATCAAGGCTGCCCTGTCAGCCTCCCCTTCGCCTATTTCGGGTCTTATTGTTGATATGTTTGCTACCGATGCTATAGATGTTGCAAAGGAACTTAACATACCATCCTACATATACTTTACTTCCACAGCAACTTTTCTTTCTCTCTTGTTGCACCTCTCTACTCCACAAGTAAAAAATGATCAAGTAGATTTTTCGGAGGTGGAGGAGATATGTGTCCCCAACCTCACACCCATACCGTCAATCTCTATGCCGCCTGCTCTTCTGCACAGAAAATCTGCATCTTATAAAACCCTTGTTTACCACACAAACCGCTGCATGGAGGCCAAGGGTATAATCATCAATTCCAATGTTCACATCGAGACAAAAGCAGTCGAGGCCTTAGCTCATGGTAGTGTAACTCAGCTTAAACCGGGCAAAATATTTCCAGAAATGTACCCAATTGGACCAGTAATCTCCTTCAGTGAATACAACAGAGAAGCGCATGAGTGCTTGAAGTGGCTCGATAAGCAGCCCGCGAAATCAGTTGTTTATGTGTCTTTTGGAAGCAATATAGCTTTCGAGGTGTCACAAGTCCGGCAGATTGCAACCGGGCTTGAACAAAGTGGGCATCGCTTCTTGTGGGTTTTGCGCAAGCTTGGCAAAGGGTTTTTGAGGTTATTATCATAATTGGTTTCTGATTTTGCTTTGATATTACATACACGTTATTGTTTTCTGATTTTGCTTTAATTTATTCTTTCTTAACAGCGGCCCAACTGATGCAAACTTGGAAGAGCTTCTTGCAGAAGGATACTTAGAGAGAACCAAGGAAATTGGAATGGTGTGGCCCAGCTGGGCCCCGCAAAACAAGATCCTGTCGCACCGATCAATTGGAGGGTTTGTGACACATTGCGGCTGGAACTCAATCTTAGAAAGCCTCTGGTTCGGCGTGCCGATGATCCCATTTCCGATTTATGCGGAGCAGCACCTGAATGCGTTCCAATTGGTGAACGTGATGCACGTTGCGGTTTCACTAGAGTTTCATGAAAAGGACATGGGATTTGTGACTGCAACGGAACTCGAACGAGCGATCAAGCGGTTGATGGATGCGGGCTCCGTGGAAGGACAGCGAGTGCGGGACCGAGCAGAGGAGATGAAATTGGCATGCAGAAAGGCAGTACAGAGAGAAGGTGTGTCGTATGTTCACTTGCAAAAACTCGTCGGAGAGTTGGACAAGCTATGAAATGTGTATGTTGTTTACGTGGTGGTAATAATGTTGTTTTGTTATTGTTGGTGGATTAAAGTTAAGGAGGAAGTTATTGTTGTTTTGTTGTAGCTTAAAGTTAATTAAGTCATGCCTTAAACTATTATTATTTGTTTATTACTTAAGTCAATACTAAAAATAATTGTGGAATTGTATATTGTTGTATCATAGTTCTAATGGTACCATAGTTATAATGTTATCATGGTTGTAATTAATAGTACCGTAACATTGAATCCCAATATGTCTTAAAATAAAGAGGACAAAAAGCTTATTATTATAGTTATGAAACGTTGTATCACATTAATTTTGTGATATTTGCTTGCAATGCATTGCCAGTGATGTGAAGCAAATGGCAAAGAGAAATATCACAAGCATCAAGTAAATGACGATGTTGATATAATTGGTAATCAATTAATGTTTTCAAGGTCATTATATATATATTTGGGTAAGAACATGATTGGAATAAATGCACTTCTTGCTAACACCACAGCCTGTAATTAATGACACAATTGAGTTAGAACATAACTGGAATAAATGTAGATCCATCACTACAAAATTCTGTTTATCTATACAAAGATAAAAAAATAACTATTGTGGAAAGTAAGCTGAGATAAATTATTATTTTCGAAAGTCTCGCTTTTACCAATGAAAATATTCTTAAACACACCGACAACAATGGTAAACACTTTTATCTTCGCAAATAGAGCATATTATTGCTAGCACATTTGCTAGCTAGAGTGCAATCAGCATGTCATATCTCCACCCAGAATGTTATGGTGGATGGAGCTAGGGCTGCAAACGAACCGAACCAAATCAAATTTATCCTAGTTTGAGTACTTTGAGTTTTAATAAGATTCCAACTGAACTAGTTTGATTTGTTTCAGAACGAACTTTAATCGAATGAAGTAATTACAAACTACAATTTTTTTCAAATCAAATTCAATCGAATCACAAACTACAATTTTTTTGGCAATCCTAGTTATACCAGTAGTTTATGCAGCTCTAGTCATTAGGGCTGCCAAAAAAAATATATTTATAAGGATCAGAAACGGCTACAACCCTTCTTTATTATCACGGATTCGAATCGGACGGTCCCGATTTAAAACCCAAAGATTGAGTTACTTCAACGGCTCTGAATTCGATGAGCAGCTGGTGAAACCAGTAGATGGTTACAAGTTGCCGGAATATAACTTTTTGCAATAAAAGCATTTTCATTCCTAGAATTAATTAGCAACAAATTAATGGAATGGGCTTTTTAGCCTCTTTTTTTTTTTTTAAAAAAAAAAACTACAGCTGTATATTTTTCTTGCATCTGGATGGCTTCTTTAGGTACCTTGTGAATGGCTAAGAAAGACAAGAAAGTTTATGGAAAATTGGTTTAAGTAAAAAAACACCACTGATTTCATCGGCTGCTCATTTAACCATTTCAAGCATTCATGCTCCATGGATCCATTATCATGTATGGGGCCCGTTACCATGGCTTCCATTGCCTTTGGCTCGAGATCAGAGCAGGATATGACTATTATGCCATTGATCTCAGTGTACCGTCAGGCGTGGTGAACAAACTACCCGAAAGAGCTGAGTTTGGAGCTCATTAGGGGTTTTGGTACCGAGAGTGCATGCCGGTACAGGTGCGATACCATAAGTCTTCCTCAGTCTCCTAAAAATCTATATATCTCATTACCAGATTGTAATAAAGTGGGCAGGTGAAGCATCAGCTTTCTCTGTCTCTCTCTCTCTCTGTGTCTCTCTGTTTCTGTTTGTAAATGTAACAGAGGAGTTTTAAGAGAGGATCTCTTGTCTTTTACCCTGCAGTTGGTTGACTGGTGGAAGACTAAAGAGAAGAGCGGGGTCGGTTACGTCGGTAGCAGAAATGAAATGGGTCCACTACGCCACTACTTGTGTTATGTACGATTTGGGAAGTTAAAAACTTAAAATGGTAAATTGCTATGTACGATTTCACCAAAGCATGGGATATAAGTATAACAACAAACACTTGTTGTCACTATGCAATCACAATGCACTTCTTGCTATTACCACAGCCTGTAATGACATAGTTGGGTAATTGGGTTATAACATAATCGGAATAAATGTAGACACTTCACTACAATTTATCTGATATTTTATAAAAGAGAAATTTAGATATATGTCCATCATAACTTTCTTAATTAGATATTTTCCCATCCAAAATTGAAAATTAGTTATTTCCCCATCTAAACATAACTTATTTATTAATATATCCATTTCTATTTTTGTTCATCAAAAAAATATATATCAATATTCATAAATTTTTAAAAGACAATTTTACCCTTCAGACAGTTCAGACATTATCCTGTTAAATTATAAACGACTATTTGTCAATACCAAATGTACCTTTTTTTCTTTGGCTTTGATTATAGCGTACCAGTATCGTATTAAAACAGTAAGATCACTGTCCAGTCATAAATTAGATGGCTTAACTAAAACCTCCATCTCCTATTTCATCCCACGCAACTCCTCCTCTCCCAGCGGCCAGCACACAACCCCATCCTGCCCGACCCTTCCTCTTGCCAGACGCGATTAATAAACAAACAGTTGACATATCCAGTAGGCAGCGATATCTCCTCCATTGTTACGATTCCAGTTTAGAAACGAGCGCGAGCTGGTCGATTTTGACCCAGTCAAGGGTCGCGATGAAGGAGACGAGGTTCAGCTCGGACATGACTACATGAGGCTGAGGCCAGTCAGAATTCGTTTAATTTCTGTATCGCTGAAGCTGGGGTCCGCAATATAAATGAAGACCAGTACTGTTAGAGCTCTGTACCGCTGAACAAAGGGTCCACGTTGTCAGCACTAGGAGAAGCTAACAAGATGGCAATTGAAAAGCAGCTTGTGCAGTCTGTTGATGATCTGGTAAGACAGATCAGTCACTGATTTGTCCGCTGAGTTGGCACGCCGTTAGTGAAAAGAGACATATAATTAACCAAATTTAGTTATTCTTGTTGCGTTAGCATTGTGTTTGAATAAAGAATGTAACTATGGAGTCAATGACACGAATTATTAAGTAATTGAATGAGTTCCACCTAAACTTGGTTGTTTCGCTATTTTTGTATCAAGTTTTCTGAAATTAGCGAAATTTGATTCAAATAACTTCTTTTTATTTAATTCTACCACTCTTTGAATGTATTATGATCAGGGGGTGTTACATCTATCCTGCTTGACCGTACCACTGCTGGTATTGACAACAACTGTCAAAGTGCTGGTAATTTAGCTTACGTATTTATTTGTTATAACTCTCGTCAGGTAGTTCAAATAAGATGTCGCTATTATAAAAGTCAATGCTTGTTATAACTCTCCATCTACAATTTGATCGGAATCATGAAAAAAAAATCATAAATTGAGGATTTATAAGAATGGGGGAAGAAGATCGAGCGGACTGCGGAGAGGAAGGACGGGGAAGGGTTAAATTGTCTTTAAAATATTTTATTAATATTGATATATATTTTTTTTCGTGAAAAAAATAGAAACTGGTATATTACTAAATAAGTTCCGTTTAGATGGGAAATAACTAATATTCAATTTTGAATGGGGAAATATCTAATTAAAGAAGTTATGATGGGCATATATCTAAATTTCTCTTTATAAAACAACTAGTCAAGAGAAAGTCTACATAAATTATTAAAACAACTAGTCAAGAGAAAGTCTACAAAAATTATTAGTTTCGAAAGTATCACTATTATCAACGAGAATTAATATCCTGAAACACATCATCAACACTGTTAAATAATTTTATGTTGGTAAATAAAAGAATATGAACATATTCTTGTAGCTAGAGTGCAATCAGCATATCATATCTCCACCCATAATTTGATGGTGGATGTAGCCATCTCCAACCCTATATAACACACACACACTATAGGTTACCTATGTCATTCATATTTATTATTTCCTTCTAGAAGCCGACAACTTTAATTTTATGCGGTGTCTGTGGGTTATATGAATTTGTCCTTAATTTCCTCCACCAATGCAATATTTATTATTATCTGAAGATCAATGATTTACCAGCACATACAATAAATTCTAAATGTTAAAATATAAACCCACACTCCAGAGCATTTATTGGAAAAAACATGTTAGCCACTCAAAAGATATAATAATCATTTACAGAATAAAATAATGTTTTGCTGTTGTGACAGTATATATAAGAAAATGATTTACTTGTTTAAGGGTTGATAACTTGATATCATTAAAAAAAGGAAGCCAATTATGAGACATCTTTTTATATAATAAAATAGTACTAAACCGAGAGCTGTCATTGTCGGTTATGTCATGTATAAAATATATAGTTGCAACATTAATTGGACAAGCCAAAATAAATCTAAATTGCCAAATTATCATTAAACGATGTTGATAGAGTATCCCACGAGATTAAAATTCAGTCCGTCACCGCACATGTTAGATTCAAATAATTGTCACCTTTAACCACCATTTGAGTAGGTAGATATATAAGAGGACTCATATCGCCTAATTCTTCAAATGCAATAAATTTGGCAGCTTATAAATTACAGCACCCACAACACAACACAAACACAACACAAACCCAACACAACCCAACACAGAACAATTAATAGAAGCTCTTATGGCTGACATGAAGAAATCTTGTGTGTACTTCCTTCCTGTCTATGCACAAGGCCATCTCATCTCCATGGTAGAGGCAGCCAAGAACCTCTTGCAATGTAACTCCAATTCCAGCAACTCATTTTCCATTCACTTCCTTCTTACACAACCAAACAACCCAGAAATTGCCTCTCCTGTTTGTTATTCTTACCTTAAGTCCATCCAAGCACAAAACCTTCAAATTCATTTTCATCCACTCCCTTTTGTCGAACCGCCGCAACAATTTGATGGCGTGGAGGATTTCATCACTATATACATGCGAAAGTACTTGCCGCATATCAAGGACGCCTTGTTGGCCTCCCCTTTGCCTATTTCGGGCCTTATTGTCGACATGTTTGCTACCGATGCTATAGATGTTGCCAAGGAACTTAATATACCAACCTACGTATACTTTACTTCGACCGCAACTTTCCTCTCTCTCATGCTTCACCTCTCTAGTCCACAAAGCAAATATGATCAAGTAGATTTTTCGGAGGTGGAGGAGGAGATATGTGTCCCCGGCCTCACACCCATACCGACAATCTCTATGCCGAGACCTCTTATGGACATGAAATCTGCATCTTATAGAGCCCTCATTTACCACACATGCCGCCACATGGAGGCCAAGGGCGTAATTATCAATTCCAACGTTCACATCGAGATGAAAGCTGTCGAGGCCTTGGCTCATGGTATTGTAACTCAGCTTACACCGGACAGGATATTTCCAGAAATATACCCAATTGGACCGGTTATCTCCTTCGGAGAAAACAATGGGCAAGAACACGAGTGTTTGGCGTGGCTTGACAAGCAACCAGTGAAATCTGTCATCTTTTTGTGTTTTGGAAGCATGGGAGCCTTCGAGGCGTCACAGGTCCGGCAGATCGCAGCCGGTCTAGAACTAAGCGGGCATCGCTTCTTGTGGGTTTTGCGTATGCTTGGCAAAGAGTTCCTGAGGTAACTTTCATTGCTGGTTTCTGATTTTCATCTCAGAAAAGAAATAAAATTGAAAATCCACATATATGTATAAGGGTGAATTTTATTGTTTCACCTGTTCATTTTGATGGGGAAAAATTTGGTTTTATATCACTTGACCAATATGAAAGATTGCATGCATGTTTCTTCATATATATTATCCATTTTTCCTTTTTGTTTGAGAGAATACCCCTTGATAGTTTAATTAATTGTTCCTTCCCCATATGTACATATATTGTTTTATAATTTGTCAAGTACCCACTACGTACCCAATTCCTCTCTTTTCAACCAACCACCTGTTGTCTTCAATTAAAGTAATTAATTATCATGCAAACCTTATCACCAAATAAATTAATGACCCTCAACAAATATATGCAAGTTGATTTATATATAATTTATTACAGTGGTCCAACTGATGCAAACTTGGAGGAGCTTCTCCCAGAAGGGTTCTTAGAAAGAACAAAACAAAGGGGGATGGTGTGGCCCACTTGGGCTCCACAAATCGACATCCTGTCACACCAAGCAATTGGAGGATTCGTGACACACTGTGGCTGGAACTCAATCTTAGAGAGCCTCTGGTTCGGCGTGCCAATGATCCCGTGGCCTATGTACGCAGAGCAACACCTGAATGCATTTCAATTGATCGATGAGATGCACGTTGCGGTTGCACTAGAGTTTGATAGAAAGAACAAGGGATTCGTGACGGCAACCAAGCTTGAACGAGCAATCAAACAGTTGATGGAAGCGGGCTCTGAGGAAGGGAGGAGAGCCCGGGTTCGAGCAGAGGAGATGAAATTGGCGTGTAGAAAGGCGGTGCAGAGAGAAGGTGTGTCGTATGTTCACTTGCAAAAACTTGCCGGGAAGTTGGGAAAGATAGGAAATGTCCGGCCAGTCCGGTCGAGCTGTATAGGTTATCCATCTAGTCGATCAGTTGAGTCGTTGAGCTCAAACTAAGTCGTGTTGCATGCCGTGTTGTGTCATGTCGTAAAACATTTCTTTCAATTGTGGCATTATATTGATCAATTATTTTCTTTCTCAATTCTCATGGAGTCTTAGTAATTTAGGAAATTGTAAGTACTGATTCATTAATTAATTGCATATAGCGTGATTTAAAAACTGAAGACAAATACAGCAAATGTTGTTGACTAAATTATTGTTCAAGAAATTGTTGACAAGGTCAGATATGAATATTTGTTTTAAATGCATCACCAATCTAATTTAATTCTTTAATTAACTTTTTTAACTCACACTATGTAAAACATAGTATTGAAATGTTGGAAATCGGTGCTTTTCTGAAGATTGGTGAAAATAGTTTTTCGAAATGGTGTGGGAAATATTTTGGAAATCAATATATTCATACATAGATTGAATAAATTTTCATTTTGGTAGGACACATCATATATATAATGTTTATAAATTTATTAAGATTGAGAATGGAAAAAACCAATTTTTTTTTTTTGTGCAAACTGGGCCTCTTTTCCCATTTTCTCTCCCTAACCAAAGCAGCCCAATTAACCAGCTGCCTCACATCAACCCAACCTAATCCGAGTCCGGATTTTATACAATAATTTATTTATTTCATGATACTACAAAAATATCTCAAGTCTCAACTCAACTGACCGTATTGTACCAATTGACACTCCTATTTGATACATAGATTTTTGCTAGAAAACCTAATTAATAATTTAAGAAACAGAAAACAAAATGATAAAAAAAGGCAAAAAGCACCTGAGATTATTGTTCACCATGGTAATTACTTTCATCTGACAAATCAGGTGGTGAAACAGTGCCATTATTTGTTAAGAAATTTGAGTACCAATGAGCAGAAAGCCTCGGCTTTCTGGTCCTCTCTTCAGACTCGAAATCAACTGAGTACAGCCCCAAAGTCGTTTCGTATCCGGTAATGAATTCAAAAACGTCTATAAACGACCATACAAAGTATCCTTTTACATTTGCACCATTCCTGTAAATCAACCAATATTTAAAGGGTATATATATTATCAGAGATCTATGGTTTCTCTAATTAAGATAATAGATAGTTTCTCTGACTTATTTAAGGCTAATAGTATTGTGTCATTACCTGATAGCAGTAAGAGTGCTTCCAATAAAACCGCTTAGATAGTCGATCCTCTTTTTATCCTCTAAACTGCTGTTATATGCCATTGGCAATCCTAATTACAAAAATTTATGGATAATATATATTAAGTAAACTTTAAGCTTGAAAAGGATTAAAAATAAATCATTGTGAATCCAAAATTGCAGTTAAATTGAGGAACTGAATAAAGTCTTGACAGTTCACAATTGAATTCTCGTCTTTCGTCTATAGAAAAGAGTAAGATTAGATTATATATATGTTGTCAAAATAAACAGGATCCTTCATGTTTTTTAAATCAATTGGATGAATAGTGGTGCATTAAATAAAACTAACCATTTTCCTGGACATATAAAGGAGGATTATCATAAGTTGCTTTGAAGTACTCTAGCATATGCTCCAAACCATTTGGATCAGGCACAAGTTCACTATCAATGGGGTTGTACTGTTATAAATTCAACAATGTAGAACTTAATTAGAAAAATCACATATATACAACATAAACTTTTTTGAAATTTAGAAATTATGTAAAGAACATTACCCCGCCATCTGGCCTTATATTCTTGTTAGCTGCATAAGAAGATAGATATCGACATCAAGCGTGCCATTCCAAAGAAAAAGAAATTAAATTCAAAATATAGGAGGAAGAGAACTAACTTGATGTTTGAGCAAAAGTATCTGCAATAAAGTCACGTGGGCCCGAGTTTTCATAATTAGAGGCATCCGTGATATACAGAGAAGTATAGTGATTCAAGCCGATAAAATCGAAAGCACCCCGCAACATTTCAGATTGATGTTTGGAAAAAGATGGGAGTCGGGGACCCACTATTTTCTTCATTACTCGAGGGTAGTCTCCGTTAGTTACCGGATCTACGATCCTAAGGTTAGATAATTATGAATTTGTTAGCATGAGTTATTAAGAACTTTCCCGAAAAATCCTCAACTTTTTCAGTTTTATGAAAAGCAACACTTACAAAATGGAAAATAACAAATTGGACACGAGAAAGTTTCTTCTCCATGAAAAGGCACCTTTTGTTATATAAAATGTCAATAAGAACAACTATTATCCTTATTAGCAAAAGTACCATGTTTTTATATTAAATTATTGTGGTTCTATAAATGAATTATTATGCAACGGCAGTGCATAGAGCTAGGATATATTTAGACATTATTCCTCAATTGTGAAACCAAACCTCATCATTTGATTGTTGAATTGTAAAATCACCCTAAGAAATGAAACCAGAATAAAAGGGATAACCTACCAACCAACATAGAAATCGCGTATTCTCTGTGCTGCTTCTTTGTCAGCTTGTGAATCTGAAAATGGATAGACCCCAAAGGAGTATACATTTATCCCAACCATTCCGCCTTGCAACTCCTGCATGCACATGCTTTTAGCATAAACCAGACTAGAGATTTACTGGTACGTACGCAAGAAAAATGCCTCTATTGGTACTTGCAGATTGGTATACAGAGAGGTAAATTCCTCTATGCCATCTATGGTAGGAATAAAATTGGTACCAAATAGTGTTCTAACCTAATCATCATTATTTTTGTTTGAAAAACTTGGCAGAGGCTACCAAGGGGGTTCTAAGCTAAGCATCAATGTATGCTTAATTTTAGAAGTTCGGGGCTCAGATGTAGGTCTTACAAAAAAAAAAAAAAATCAAAAGTCCTAAATAAAAAATTACATGATATTTAGTGTGATAAAGATTGTATGCAGAGGCATGAGCTAAGATAAGGTTGTGAACAGCGATATAGGGCTCCACCGTTGAATCTCCAATGGTGCAATTTATGACCCCGAATGGATTCGAACAGCGGGCCGGGGGCCATAAGCCCTGGTCGTAACTGCCTATGCCTAAAACGTTAGGCTCGGACATGGTGGTCCAGTGCTTGACCCGGTCACCGAACTCTCTGAAACAGACATCTGCATATGCTGTGAAGTCCTCTCTGTGTATACAATGATTTTGTACTAGTTAGAAGGTAAGGTAAAACACGAATGTAGCATGGAGATAGCAGGGAAGATCCAAACTTTTAAGCTGTAGAGGTCAAACACGAATAAGAATCAATCTTATAAAATTTTCATGTTACGTACAATGGTCAATTTTACAGTATACAATAAAAAAAAACCTCATAGCTAAAAAACAAATATGTTAGGCTTGCCGGTCCTCTCTATTTAATTTAAAAAAAAAAGTTTTTGTAAATAAATACAAAGCCAAGTAATTACATGATTTTGGGGCTCAACCAGCCTTGGTACTCATCTTCAAGTATTTGGGGTAGATCAAAATGATAAATCATTACATGAATTTGAATTCCTGCATGGATTTGAAAGCACAAAGATATTAGATGCTAATAGTTTGCTTAATTTGGTCTTCCTTTTGCCCAATACTAACCATGTTTGAGAAGCTCGTCTATGAGGCCATTGTAGTATTCCACTGCTTTAGGATTAACCTCTCCTCTCCCATCTGCACAATCAAATTAATAAAGTAAAAATAATCACAAAAATGTGGCCTCAATATTTAGCAAGAGGTGACTGCAATTTAAGTAAACTTTCAACATTCTTTCGCACACATACACAAACTACATTGCGCCGCATAGATTATGAAATTTATTATCTTAGTTTCTGAACTAAAATATGGATTAAACCACATTGCGCCGCATAGATTATGAGCCAGTAATTTATGCACTCTGTAATCTGAATAGGTGCAACTGAATTGGTGTAACTGATTAGTTGCAACCAAATTGTTGCAACTAAATAGGTGCGAAATCGTCCTATAGGGTTATATATATGCAGTAGCAGTTTGGATCTCTGATTGATAAGTCTGAAAACACGCATATTCCACAAACCCTATATCCTACCTGAATTCCTAACAAGATGTACCTGGGATAAGCCTCGACCAAGAAATGGAGAATCTATATGCCTCCAGACCAGTATCCGCCATCAACTTCACATCTTCCTGAAATTCATTAGGAATTTTTGACAAATTAATCTATGCAAGTCAATTAATTGCTCAATGTAGTACCCAAAATATTAACATACCATCTCTCACTTTAATTTCAAGATCTATTTTGAAGTATATTGTGGTGTTAATTTATGGTTTACCAAGTCTAGGCCAGTCGAACAGTAACATCGAGATAGATAGCATTAGTTGATACAACCTTTGGTAACATTACATTTCCATCTTTACCAGTTGGTACCCATACCATGCAGCATGATAATACCATTGTACCTTATATTTGTGATATCCATCTGAAGCAACATCACCAGTACTGTTATCTGGCATCTTTCCTGTATTTCAAAAGATACTACCACTGTAACTAGCAAAATAAACGGATTTAATACAGACAGATAATGGCAAACCATATCCATATCTGTATTAACTTTCAGATACGTATACGTACAACTTGGATATTCAAATGGAATTATCCCACATTTCACAAAAAAAATACAATATATATGTATTCAAATGGTTCAAAGCAGAATATTTCAAAAACAATTTGCTAATTTGCTAATTATATATTATCCAATACAAATTAATCACCAATTAATATTGTTATATTAGTCCAATTATGTAAAAAAAAAATTATAGATCTTAATAGAAGATCAAATATGAGTAAATGGAATTGTATTGTTAGTATTATACAGATATTTTCTTAAGAATTAATTCACTGTTAACCCTCATAGTTATATTTATGTTCAATGTATTTTGAATTGATATATACATTTGATATGGTACTTGACCATCTTTCAAAAAATTTTAGCTTTGGACTATATGTATTAGAGAGAAAATGGAAAATACAGAGAGAGATAGAGAGAGAGAGAGAGAGAGAGACCAGAATGAACATAAGTATCCCAGATGGAGGGACTTCTCCCATCCTCAGCTACAGCTCCCTCCACCTACACAATAAGAAAAAATCTAGGGGCTATCAGAGAAAAACGGCAAGTTAAACTAATGCCAAGAAATGCCAATTGGGCAATAAGATATTGTAACAAATCAAGAAGGTATACTAAAATATTGTATGCTAAATCAAGAAAAACGTTATTCAATCAGCTCAACAACTTTCCCATCCTCAGCAGGTTTAAATAAAATTTTCCTGTAACATCACATGGGCTCTTTTTTTTTGAAGTGAAATATCGGCCCAAAGTTTTTTCCTATACATTAACATAATATGCGTTAATAGATTTGGACCATTCGATTGAGATCCACACTAATATTAAAGAGTTCCATGCATTATAGGCGTGGGCCGGGTTGGCTCCGATCCTGATTAGACGGTCGAGATTCATTAAACTCAAAAGATGTGATCCAATCATGGTTCGATATGTACTTGGGTCCAAATGAACTTTTTGAAGCTGTGCGTACAGATCTTGATGTTGATCAAATGGCTCTGACTGAGTTTGATCAAACGGCTCGGACCGTCCCAATTATTTTATGTAATAACCATTGAATGGCAACAAAATAATATCAAAATTAATTACTTGCAAGGTTTTTTTTTCTTTTGTTATAAAAAATAATATCAAAAAGAGAAAAGAGAAAATATGAAAACCTGATAAGCCGAGGTAGCAGCACCAAAGACAAAATCAGAAGGGAAATCAGACCTTGTGAACTCCAAGCCAACCGCTCTCTCCAGTACAACCAAACAACACAATACTCCGATGAACAAGCACGCTCTTGCGCCTTCCATCTTCAGAGAGAGAGAGAGAGAGAGAGAGACCCTTTATTTTGTCCTTGGATTGGTGTTGAGAAAGGAGAATAATCTATCGGAGTAGGGGACTGAGCAATATATCAAGCCATTGATTGAATAAAATTGTGCATGATCAATGTGTATTTGGTTTAGTGTCAGCTCTATACAAATTTAAATCTACGTATGGTACGCTTGGCAGAATAAAAAATGTATAGAATCCATATTAAAATCTCACTCCGCATCAAGGAGCCATCTAAGCTTTGTATACTATTATTTTATTATTTATATAAACAAAATGAACTCCAGGATGTGCATGGCCACCCATGAACCACGTACGAATGATCCACATGTGCTGATCTGCATGCTTGACAGCGTAATATCAGCTGCTAATATCAAACGGATTAAGTTTATTGACTTTTTGTCGACCAGTATTTTCTTTAGTACTTTACATTTTGAGATTTATTCTCAATCGCTTTGAGATTCGGTCTAGTACAGAAACAATATTATTTGAGCCTTGAGATTCGTACAAAATAAAAAAAAACGGTACTCCGAATCTATTAATGAGGGAATCATTTTTAAAATTTCTTGTACGGTGTCCCACTGCATACGAATTTCAATAATTAATTCTGTTTGAAATGATAGGAATAACTCCTTATTTTCTCACATTGGCACGACGTGTAGATTTCATGTCAAGAAGAGGGGTCGGTATGGGTGTGAGGCTGGGGACACATATCTCCTCTTGCACCGAAAATTCTACTTGATCATTTTTGCCGTGTGGACTAGAGATGTGAAGCAAGAGAGAGGAAAGTTGCGGTGGAAGTAAAGTATATGTAGCTTGGTATGTTAAGTTCCTTTGCAAACATCTATAACATCAGAAGCAAACATGTCGACAATAAGGCCCGAAACGGGCAAAGGGGAGGTCGACAGAGGGTCCTTGCATTGATATGTGGCAAGTACAATCGCATCTACTTGATGACAAAATCCTCGATGCATTATGTCTCTGTTTCTCTCTACGATTCACAGTACGTGGCATTTTGTCTGGGCTCTATATATATATATACAATAATCCTTAATTTCCAAGAAATTGTGATCATTTTATTGACGGTACCTGTCATCGTAGATACATTAAACCACGCATTGCGTACCCTAGAAGTATCTTAATTTAGATCTAAACTGTGGTATATAACAAAAGTTAGCCATACGTTGTGTCAGTTTGAAATTAATTTTTAAATCGGAGCAATGGCCTAGCTAGGAATGTTCAAATTGTAAAAGATACTACGTACACCCATATTATTAGATGGGCTGAATTCGTTGGGCATCACATGGGCTTGTAGACTACTGGACCTAAATCCTAGATGAATATTTTGCTCTAGCAAGTCACACCTGCTTTCAGCCCATTAACACACCTGTATGTTCCGTGAAATGCGCCACAACCTTCATCCTTCATCACGTAAGGTTACAAATAACCAGTCTTTTTATTATTAATTGTCAAATTTATCAAGTTCGCAGATTAAACATGCGAAACCAGTCTTTGTAATTACTGCATGCATTAAATGTCATAATGGTCCCGCAGACTAAACCTGCGGAACCAACCTACTGGCTTTGTTAGTTTAACTTGCATTATGGTAAATTTGAAAACTTTCAAAAAAACTGGTTAAATGATTTATCTTTTTTTTTTTTTCAAAAATGATAAATACAAAATTTTGTATTATAAGTGTGGATCTTAATGGCCATATTGAACCTTGAGTAGTGAAGTAGAACTAAGATGTTCATAAGCTGATCAATTTTTTTGATGAGCTTAATTTTAAATGATGGATTCGAATCTGTGAACTGATGTACTTCACAAATGATGTATTTGCATCACAAATTTATATATTTTTAAATTAATTTAGCTTAAATAATTATCTTATAAATATTCTTTTTACCACTTGACTCTATGCGAAATTAATTTATAAATTTATAAATTTGACATATGAATTCGTCATTTGAAGTTAGATTGGTTTGTAGGTTTGAATTCGTCATTTGAAGTTATTTTCATATAATTTGAAGTTGAGAACAAGCTCATTAAAAAAGTTGAGAACACCCTGGTTCTACCGAACCAAATTTCTTGCTTTTCCTAAAGAGAGGAGAGAGAGGAGAGCAAGACCCTGCATTTCCCGAATTCAGATTCAATTCGGTACCGAATGGTAATTAAGATCTCTAAATCCAAACCGTTCTTTAACCTAACACAAATTTCAGAGTTTATATATTCTCTAAAGCTCAAATTAATTATGCCACGTTTATTTGTAATTTTGGAAAAAAAAAAGAAAACAGCAGACCTGATTCTCTAATTCTATCCATAAACCTGTAGAGAGAGCAACCCGACACCAATAATTGTTCTTTGCAATAATATTCAACTACCCATCCTCTCTCTTATTGTGTTGACTCTGAAGTCTTCTTGATACTTTTCGGCACGTCACCATCTTTGACAGCGTAATTAATATGAACTGCAGATATGTAATTTGTTGACTTTGTCCCATGCATCAACGAAATTAATGAACTGCTGAATCAACACCTATTTGGAATGATCCACATATATATAATATCTCCCCCACGTTTCTCATATTCACACCTGAGGGACCAGTCACTAAATTTATGAAACAAAACCCCGAGTTAATTCCAAACCAAAGTTTTCATAAGTGCACGACCAGACTAGATCTTCTTTTAGTTGAGGCGTTCAGATCCTAGAACATGTGTCGTGCTCTATTAGTATGTCAAAAATTTTAAATGTGTTATGCCGGACTGTATCACACAGTATTGAAGATGAACACAATATGTTTAACGGCATGATATAGAGTGGCGTGCCGGTTTTTCTTTTTCTTTTTTAGAATTTGATAAATTTGTTATATGTTTTATAATGTTCAAAAAATCTGAAAAAATATCCAAAAAATCAGAAATAAATTAAATTATGCTTTTAGTAAGTTTCAGTTTTTTTTTCAAAATATTTTGTAGTATTTTTGTTGTTTGGTATAATTTGAGAAAATATTTGTAAGTAGTAAAAATATTGATTTTTTCAATAATGTCTCAAAAATAAGAAATTTTGACGTGATGTGCTGTTTACCATCGTGTTGTGTCTGTGACTAGACATGTCATGTTTAAACATGTCAATTTTAGAAAAAATAGGACACAACATGATTATGGACAGGGGCAGATCGAGAATTTCTGTTAGGGTATGGTACTAATCAGATTCAAATAGCTAATCAGATTCGCCATTTAAAGTTATTTTCATATAATTTGAAGTTGAGAAAAAGCTCATTCAAATATTAGTCAGATTAATAATACCCTAATTCTACCAAACCAAATTTCTTGCTTTTCCTAAACGGAGGAGAGAGGAGAGAGGAGAGCATGACTCTACTTTTCTCGAATTCAGATTCAATTCAGTATCGGATGGTAGAATTTCTAAATTTAGAACGTTCTTTAACCTAACACGAATATCAAATGGGACTCTCTATGGTCCTGTTCGGTAGTAAAAAGAAAGTTACTGTTTACGTGAAAAAAAAAATTCACTCAGGTTGAATTTTTTTTTCTCTACATGAACAGTAATTTTCAGTTCAAAATTTTTGATTTCTATTTTCATTCCTATTCCCAATAGCCCTCTCGAACAGGACCTATATCTACAACAGACACCAAATTTCAATCGCTCGGCTCAAATTGTACCACGTTTATTTGTAATTCTAAAAAAAACAACAGACCTGATTCCGTAATGATCTACCCATGAACCTGTACAGAGAGCAACCCGACACCAATAATTGTTCTTTGCAATAATGTTCAACTACCCATCCTCTCTTATCGTGTTGACTCTCAAGTCTTCTTGATATACAGACATGTTCTGTCAATCACTCTTCTTATTAATTAATGACTCTTCTTATTAATTAATGAACCGTCCACTACAATATTCCTGACTAACAAGGACAAATGTCATAATTAACTTGATAAAAACGCACATGCTATATATATTGGCTGCCAAGGAAAAATATTACATACATGCCCATTAATTATTTATTGATTACAATAACATATTAGCAGAAAAGAGATCATATAATTTAATTGCATCTGCATTTAGTAGTATATATATTAAATTTTAAGGGCAAAATAAGTTTAATATTAGATAAAACTTCTAGGTTATTCAAATCTATTTGTGATAAATTATTTCTGAAATGCATAAATACAATTATCAAATTTTGCATATATGCTCGCATTTTTTGATTAGTAAATCATTTGTATAGGATAGCGCAAATATTTAAGGTTTCTTCAAACCTCACTATAGTACTTATCAATTTGGATTTAAATTATTTTCTAAATATTCATCTCATCTATGAAGCAGAATGAGTTCAACACTGAATAAATTTTGAGATCATGTGCATAGTTTATTTGTAATTAATTTATTTTTAAACCAGATCATTTTACAATAATTTTAGAAAATAAATTTGTATTTAAAAAAATATTGTAGATGTGTGATTTCTAAAAATAGCAAATAATTAAAAGTTTGATATGAGAATTCTTAAATATTATATGGAGGGATCCACTTACATCCTTTTCTGGTGACATCGAATTACACCCTACGTACATTTTCAAAGTTTTCAAAGTCCAAACAGTCAATCCAAATTATTCAACATTGCTTGCAGATCAAATTTTACATTTTTTTGAATTTTTTCCTATTTATTAAGTATTATACAAAATCGTTGTTTTCATACCATTGAATTTTTGTACCCATCGTAATAAATAGTAAAAACAATTTAAAAAATGTAAAAATTTGATAAGCAAGCACATTTTAATATATCCATCATGTTGAACGGTTTGGATCGACTATTTGGACTTTGAAAATGTAGAATGTAATCTGGTGTCACAAAAAAAGAGTGCAAGGGGATGGTACATAGAAATTATATGTAGTGTAAGGGGATCCCTCCTCTATTATATGTATGCACAATTGCTTTCATAATTAGAAATACCAACTATTTAACACAAGCAATAACTGTTGTTAGTACTTTCATGCCGATTGCATGGTACTTAGACATTATAACTAATTATAACTACTGTTGTCGGTACTTTCATGCTGGTTGCTGATTGCATGGTACTTTCAATTAGTGGTTTGCTAACGGGTTATCCGTGACCCGTTCCGGGTAACCCGTTAGGGGTAACGGGTAGGGCGGGTAGACGGGTAGGACGGGTACGGGTACAACCCGCAATGGGTAGACGGGTAGTTTTCCCAAAACCACTACCCTACCCGTTTATTACCCGTACCCGTTGCGGGTTCACGGGTACGGGCGGGTTTTTTTTTTTTTTTCTGAATTTTTATGCTTTGAGATTCGTGCCAAGTTAAAGGACATCCCGGATGGAGTTTAGATATAGGGGTCCGTTGTGAGATTCATGCCAAATTAAAATTGATGACTCAGATCTCATTCTACTCAGTCAGGTATTGCACTGGATCTGAATTCTATAGGGTGCTGCCAAAAAAATTTTGAAATTCAAATTTTGTAACGGGTCAGGTACGGGTACGGGTAGACGGGTACGGGTAGGTGGGTACGGGTTGGCGGCTAGACGGGTACGGGTTGGCGGGTAGATGGGTACGGGTACAACGGGTTTTTTTCAAAATTATGTTGTCCGGTCCGTTTATTACCCGTACCCGTCTACCCGTCTACCCGTTTGTACCCGGGCAACGGGTACGGGTACCACGGGTAACGGGTACGGGCCGGGCAAAACGGGTTCAACCCCTAACGGGTTTAGCAAACCACTACTTTCAATACTCATTGCTAGGTTGACTAATGTATTTTGTTGTGTGGAAGGTTCAATGATATATATCTAACAATAGGAATTTTACAATGCGTAGACTATTCTAACATTTACAAAAATGGCGAACGTTTTGCTGGCCCTACATATAAACTTCGTAAACATTATTAAAAGGTCGATATATACATAGTACACGGTTGCAGAATTGTGTCTATACAGTACTAGAATGCACAGTTTCTATATGTGAATCGTGTCAGAACTAAATAAAAGCCACTGAAACGTCTGATGATTTATAAACGGTCACGGTAATCATAAATAATAACTGGGCTAATATACACGGTTCTTATAAGGGACTCGTATATGATTTTTATAACAATACACAGTTGTTTAATACAATTTGAAATTTGAAGATTTTGGAGTGACAAATAACCAATTTTTCCTTAAAATATTGGTCAGATTAACAACACCCTAGTTCTACCGAACCAAATTTCTTGCTTTTCCTAAAGATAGGAGAGAGGAGAGCAAGACCCTGCATTTCTCGAATTGAGATACCGAATGGTAATTAAAATCTCTAAACCCAAACCGTTCTTTAACCTAACACAAATTTCAGAACTACTCTCTAGACACCGAATTTCAATCGCTCAGCTCAAATTATGCCACGTTTATTTGTCATTTTGGAAAAAAAAACAGTACATAGACTTGATTCCCTAATTCTACCCATAAACCTGTACAGAGAGCAATCCGACACCAATAATTGTTCTTTGCAATAATGTTCAACTACCCATCCTTTCTTAGTGTGTTGACTCTGAAGTCTTCTTGATACTAAGTCTAATAAAGACATGTCCAGTCAATAACTTTTTCTTATTAATTAACGACCTGTCCCTACAATACTGGCTAACAAGAACAAATATTACATACATGCCCATCAATTATTTATTGATTACAATAACATATTAGTATAAAATAGATCATATAATTTAACTGTATATACATCTAGTAGTATATATATTAATTCTTGAGGACAAAAAAAGTTTAATATTAGATAAAACTTCTAGGTTATTCAAATCTATTTGTGATGAATTATTTCTGAAATACAAAAATACAATCACTACTACAAAAAAATCCTTTTATGAAATTTTTGTATTATAAACCTGTACAGAGAGCAACCTGACACCAATAATTGTTCTTTGTAATAATGTTCAACTACCCATCCTCTCTTAGTGTGTTGACTCTGAAGTCTTCTTGATACTAAGTTTAATAAAGACATCTCCAGTCAATAACTTTTCTTATTAATTAACGAACCGTCCCTACAATTCTGGCTAACAAGGACAAATATTACATACATGCCCATCAATTATTTATTGATTACAATAACATATTAGTAGAAAATAGATCATATAATTTAACTGTATCTACATTTAGTAGTATATATATTAATTCTTGAGGACAAAATAAGTTTAATATTAGATAAAACTTCTAGGTTATTCAAATCTATTTGTGATGAATTATTTCTGAAATACAAAAATACAATCACTACTACAAAAAAATCCTTTTATGAAATTTTTGTATTATAAACCTGTACAGAGAGCAACCTGACACCAATAATTGTTCTTTGTAATAATGTTCAACTACCCATCCTCTCTTAGTGTGTTGACTCTGAAGTCTTCTTGATACTAAGTTTAATAAAGACATCTCCAGTCAATAACTTTTCTTATTAATTAACGAACCGTCCCTACAATTCTGGCTAACAAGGACAAATATTACATACATGCCCATCAATTATTTATTGATTACAATAACATATTAGTAGAAAATAGATCATATAATTTAACTGTATCTACATTTAGTAGTATATATATTAATTCTTGAGGACAAAATAAGTTTAATATTAGATAAAACTTCTAGGTTATTCAAATCTATTTGTGATGAATTATTTCTGAAATGCAAAAATACAATCACTACTACAAAAAAATCCTTTTATGAAATTTTTGTATTATAAACCTGTACAGAGAGCAGCCTGACACCAATAATTGTTCTTTGTAATAATGTTCAACCACCCATCCTCTCTTAGTGTGTTGACTCTGAAGTCTTCTTGATACTAAGTTTAATAAAGACATGTCCAGTCAATAACTTTTCTTATTAATTAACGAACCATCCCTACAATATTCCTGGCTAACAAGGACAAATGGCATAACTTGATAAAAATGAACATCCTATATATATTGGCTGACAAGGACAAATATTACATATATGACCATCAATTATTATTGATTACAATAACATATTAGTAGAAAATAGATCATATAATTTAGCTGTATCTGCATTTAGTAGTATATATATTAATTTTTGAGGGCAAAATAAGTTTAATATTAGATAAAACTTCTTGGCTATTCAAATCTATTTGTGATAAATTATTTCGGAAATGCAAAAATACAACTATCAAATTTTGCATATATATATGCTCGTATTTTTTTATTAGTTGCAATAAATCATTTGTATAGGATTGCCGAAATATTTAAGGTTTCTTCAAACCTCACTATAGTACTTATCAAGTTGGATTTAAATTATTTTCTAAATATTCATCTCATCTATGAAGCAGAATGAGTTCAACACTGAATAAATTTTGAGATCATGTGCATAGTTTATTTGTAATTATTTTATTTTTATACCAGATCATTTTACAATAATTTAAGAAAATAAATAATTGCATTTAAAAAAAATATTGTAGATGTGTGATTTCTAAAAATAGCAAGTAATTAAAAGTTTGGTGTGGGAATTCTTAAATATTATATAGAGAGATCCACTTACATCCTTTTTTGGTGACATCGAATTACATCCTACATTTTCAAAGTTTTCAAAGTCCAAACAGTCGATCCAAACCGTTCAACATTGCTTGCAGATCAAATTTTACATTTTTTTTGAATTTTTTACTATTTATTAAGTATTATACAAAATCGTTGTTTTCATACCATTTAATTTTTGTACCCATCTTAATAAATAGTAAAAACAATTTAAAAAATGTAAAATTTGATTTGCAAGCACATTTTAATATATCCATCATGTTGAACAGTTTGGATCGACTATTTGAACTTTGAAATTGTAGAGTGTAATCTAGTGTCACCAAAAAAGAATGTAAGGGGTACATAGAAATTATATGTAGAGTGTAAGATCCCTGCTCTATAATATGTATGGACAATTGCTTTCATAATTAGAAATACCAACTATTTAACACTAGCAATAACTGTTGTCAGTACTTTCATGCCGATTGCATGGTACTTAGAAATTATAACTAATTATAACTTTTATCAGTACTTTCATGCTTATTGCTGATTTTATGGTACTTTCAATACTGATTACTAGGTTGACTAATATATTTTATTGTGTGAAAGGTTCAATGATATATATCTAACAATAGGAATTTTTTTAATAGACTATTCTAACATTTACAAAAATGGCGAACGTTTTGCTGGCCCTGCATATAAACTTCGTAAATATTATTAAAAGGTCAATATATTGTACACGGTTGCAGAATCGTGTCTATACAGTACTAACATGCACAGTTTCTACACGTGAACCATGTCATCAGATCTAAAAAAAAGCTATAGTACAATTTTACTTGAATGTTGCTGCGGGGACAGAGGGCGGACAAAAATGTGGGGATGAATATAATTATTCTTATTATTCAGTTAAACAATCGTGATGATTTTATGCTGCTATATATTGCACATATGTTACTCCATTTAATAAGTAACTAATTTTGTTAAATATATAACTAATTATAACTAATATTTGGTGAAATTAAAGATGTCTATAACCACGATAGTGAGATGGACAGACTCATATTTTTATATTAAAACTCTTTCTGTCATTGCTTTTCAATTTTTATGTACAAAAGGTGCTGAAGTTTCTGTAGCTCTATCTTTTGGAGAAAAAATAGAGTCAATCTGAACCATTAATTCGAGCCGTTAGATAAAGGGTAAATTCGACAAATGCCCATTAACTATTAAAGGGATTTCATCTGTCTCATATGCTAGCAAAAATAAGCTAAATGAGAAGTTGATTGAGATTTATTTAAGAAGAGTACGTCTGTATTAATTGGTTTTTGTTAATAAGTTTGAAGAAATAGTATTTTGTCTGATATTTTATAAGTGTAGGAAATTTTATAAAATTATTCAAAATATAAGACTAAATATTTATATTATATACTGTGTTAAAAGTCTAGTAATTAATAAGGATAAAAATATAAATATTGAGAAATTTAATGCATGTTTTAATTAACTTTATTTGACGAGAGGTTTTTAACAGTATTAATTCCACCTTAAAGGACACTAAATTACTCTTTGATTGAAGCGATATATACTATCTAACCGCCAACGGTTCCCATTAAATATTCTTTAATGTTGTTCGCATCTATTTTCCTTCAAAGCCAAATGGTAAACTGCTAATCCAACGGTTTTACTGTTTTGTGCAACCACCGTTGGATCAACAATTTTGTAAAATACTTAATAAATAGTAAAAAAATTCAGAAAAATGTAAAATTTGGTCTCCAAGCAGATATTAATATGGAGAATAAGATGAACGGTTCGGATCGACCGTTTGGATTTTGAAAACTCGAATATTGAGCCGTAGCATAGAGGCCACTATGCTATCCATAGCACCCCAGCCTAACTCTATATATATATATATATATATATATATAGAGGTTGACTAAGATCAAAGTGGTAGTTCCTGAGCTTTGGTGCTACCAATTCATTTTTCAATTTTTAAAGTTCAAAACGTCAATCTGAACCATTCAAGTTGTTCTCCATATTAAATTGTGCTTGGAGACCAAATTTTATATTTTTCTGAATTTTTTACTATTTATTAAAACACTTTGAAAACAGCTGATCTAACGGTGGCTTCTGATTTTACTATTTTGTTAAGCCACCGTTGGATCAGCAAGTTTCAAAGTGGCTTAATAAATAGTAAAAAAATTTAGAAAAATATAAAATTTGGTCTCCAAGCACAATTTAGTATGGAGAACAACTTGAACGGTTCGGATCGACGTTTTGAACTTTGAAAATTGAAAAACGAATTGGTAGCACCAAAGCTCAGGAACTACCACTTTGATCTTCGCCAACCTCTATATATATATATATATATATATATATATATATATATATATATATAGAGTAGAACTAGGGTGTTCTTAAGTTCACCAAGCTCCTTGGTGAACTCAAGTCTAAAATTCATCGAATCTGCTTCAAATGACGAATCCAAATCATTGAAACCTGTCTATCTTACGAGTGATGCGTCTACATGTGAAAATTTTAAACATTTGAGTTAATTTAGTATAAAGTCAAGCGGCCAAAATTAGAAGGTTAATAAATGAATTTTAATACATTTATTTTTAAATTTTTTTTTAACAATTGACTCTATGCAAAATTAATTTCAATTTGTTTTGACCACTTCACTCATTTCAAAATTTTTTGAGAGTGTAAGTTTCAGATTCTAAATAAAAAATTAAACATACTACACTTTTAAATTGCCCGAATCTACAAATGTATTACAAATTGACAAATGTCGTATATACTTTATTGAGAAATTAGAATTTGTATCTTGCCTAGTGACAAGTATTTAATTAAGTGACAAAAATTATACTTCATTGAGGGACATGTCAATTTTTTTTTCAGTGGAAAGATTCAATTTAACTATCTAGTTTTTCAGTGGAATGAATTTAAAAATATTATTGTGAAAGAAATTATTTCAAAATATTACCACAATTGAAAAAACAAACGCAAAATACCCAAAACTATGAAGACATTTTTTCGACTAACTGATCTGAGTTCCATATGGGCCCAGCTGGGCCGCACCATCTCCCTTTCCTAGGCTGTCTCTAAGAACCCTTCTGGGGCTCTGGGCTAGGAATTTTAAATCATGAAACTGAATTTGAAGTAGGGGTGAAAACGGGTTGGATATTATTGGACCGAATTTGGATCTTATACAAATATCTGAATATTCATGCAAATAGCGGTATGGATATGGTTTTGAATTTTAAATTATCCGTATTCGAATAATAGATATATACCATGAGGAGAGATCTACTTACAATCTTTTTTGATGACAATGAATTACACTCTACATTTTTAAAGTTTTCAAACTTCAAACAGTCGATCCAAACCGTTTAACATGATAAATATATTAAAATGTGCTTGCAGATCCAAAAGTTGTATCTATTTTTGAAAAAAAACAAAAACTTTAAGTTATTTAATAATTATTATTCAAAAAGAATTATCAAAATAGATACAACTTTTTATAAATTAAATGTCCTAGAAGGATCACAATATTTTCTAGATTACATATAAGTGACTTTTGAACCGGGATCAATAACTCAGAATCTAAGCATTTTTATTTTTTTCCAATAACACATAAAGAAATATATTAATTTTTCCAATAACATGATGACTTTTGTTACAGTCTTTCTAATAAATCAAATTATATTGTATTTTATCTATTTTCAAAGAAATATATCCAACATTTGTAATATTTCAATACAAAAAATAAAAAATAAAAAATAAAAAATAAAAACAAATTTCTGTTTTATAAAAAAAAAAAAATTGGAATTAAAATTCCAATCCGTGGAAAAATTCCACGGGTGGGGTATTTTAAAAATTATTACTAAACTTTGGTTATTATTATTAAAATAATTTTTTAATGGGGTAAAAATAAAAATGTCGGCTTTTTCTGGGTTGTTTGGTTGTGCAAGAAGGAAATGGATGGAAAATGAGCTGCTGGAAGTGGTTACGTACATTGCAAGAGACTCTTGGCCACCTTTACCATAGAGATGAGGAGGCCTGGTGTGCGTGTGTGTGTGTGTATTTTGACAAATTGCCCATAGGCTACATTCTCATTAACAAAACAGTTCAGATACATACGGCATTTCATCTCTGTAAAAAAAGAAAACATTACCAGAAGAACTGAATTTACTGCATCTACCTTGATATGCCAGTAAGTGGGACAATACATTCCATTTTTGTGTGAAAGCATCTAAATCCTTTACCCCCTTTCACCCAAACAGTAAGGTAGTTCTTGCCATTGAGAGAAATTGTTGCTGCTCTGGCCCATGGAAGGTAGTTCTTGCCATGAGTAGCAGTGAGGTTAAGGTCATCGAGGCGTTGCCTTATGTCGAGGATGATTCTTCTTTGACATTTTCTGGCATGGTTGTTGCTGGTAATTCTATCAGTTGGGTTTTTTTTTTGTTTGGAGGGCTGTTGTTGGAGATACTGACACAGCAGTTTTTGAATTGTGTTGTGTAACATAGCCCTTGTGTTGTTGTAGTACGGAAGAGGAGAAACAGAAATTAGAGGAAAAAAAAGGAAGAAAAGGAAGAAAAGGAAGAAAAGAAAGAGAGAATAATATGATCAAGTGGCCATGTCAATCCTTTGTTTGGTTGGGATCTTTCTAGTTCAAAACGCTGTAGAGCCCAACTTACATTAGGACCCATTAAGAACAGTACTGATTAGAAAATATCAGAAGAAAAACCACAAAAGAAATAACAGAAATCTCCACCGAAAAATTATGATAAGAACTTTTTACAACAAATAAAATTAATTTGAGTTAATTTGAAAATGCGCTATTGCAAGTTGAAAGGTTCAAGTCAGCAATTCATTCATCTAAAAAAAAAAATTCAAGCTATACATCCCTCTTATTTTAATATTGGAAATATGTTTCCAAAAACATGAAATAAGTCCTCTCGTCTTATCTAATCTGCCAAGCATATATATCAGCTAATCATATGTGGTTAATTAAGAAGTTAATTTGCTTCAAAATCACCTGTGTCGAAGAAGAGACGGGAAGGAAAGGGATGAGATGCGCAGAAGAGTTCACCTACTCAACACTCCATTACGGAGGTGAACATAATCATCAAATTATACACGGAATTCATATCCGCTGCCTCTTGTTCTCTGCCAAAAGTTCGATTCACGAGCAATTGACGTGCATATATAGCTCTAGCTTCCCTCCCCTTCATTTTTTTTAATCTTTTAATAAAGATGTTAAAAAACACATCCTAAAATTGTTTGCATACAAAGAGGGAATAGAGAGAAGAAAGGAGAAATAACGGAGCAATTTAACAGAGACATTTCCTTTTTCTATCTTAGCGCGACCTAATTCATCAGTGATCTGCACAAATCAAATAAGAAATCGAACTGTTAAGAGTTATGCTCACCAAAAGAGCTTGATGAGCATAGCACACACTAGATTCACTCATTAGACTATATTATACTCCATTTTGCTAAAAGTGTCAATTTTTCTGGATATTATAACGGGTAATTAAATTTGGTGGTATCTATTATTGATAAAGAATTAAATCCGTTAAAAACAACATAAGAACTACCGATGCTATATAGAGCCACCATTGCTATATTAAAATATTGAAATACAAACAAGAGTTCATACTAATCTCCTTTTTATACCATTAAAATAAGGAAAAAGAACAGTGAGAAAGAAATATTGGAAGACACAGTCCAAGACAAATAACCACAAAATAACAAGCATATATAACCAAAGTAGATAAAAATAAAAATTTAAAAATAATAAACACACTTCTATATAAATCCTCAACAGTGCTCTTTTGTGTACCCTTTGTACACATTCAAGGCTATGTGATTGGTGGAATATTTCCTCACAGCTGGTACCAGTGTGCTCTGCCCATAATGACATTCTGTACCCACATATCTGCATTAAATTAATCAGATTTATTATATGTTATATATAAGTTCAGGCATGCATATTGCCCTTAACTGACCATGAGGAGCAGATTGGTTTTGGTTTATATTCCAAGTGTATTGTAGCTGGTACACACCCATTGCAATCTCTGTATCTCTGATTTTTCCAAGTGATAGCTAGTTTATGTTGGCTGATCCAATTATCACAAATTCATCCTCCAGTATCATACCTTTAGAGTGAACATGTATCATAATTCATAAACCTCCTATTTTTCCTTGCATTTTCCTGTAGGAAGATGTCATGTCAGCTAGCATATATATTCCTGGCAACTCAGTGGTATGAAATATGAAAAATACATATAAATACCTGGGGGTTAGTTGAATTAGCTGAAGTTTTTGGTGCTCTTTTGCGGATCTCCACCTTCACAAGTTTAATTAGTCGCTCTATCTATAAAACACAAACATGAAAGATAAATAAGCATTGTAGTACCGAAACTTTTTATATACTGTGCATTAAATGCAAAAACAAATGCTTGCTTGCAAGTTCCTGAATTTTTTTTTCTTCGTTCTATATATCTAATGGTTTACTGAAACTATATATATACTTACATTATATAACTCTAATGGTTCCCAAATTAAGTTACATATACACCTGAATTGAACGCAAGCAAGTAATAACATTAAATACTACTAATAACAGCATACATGCATCCCAACGACGGCTCAATGCCTAAATTGACTATTTATGTTTTGAAATTTGATACTAAAAATCCTTGGGTTTTCTTCGTTATGGAAAAAAAACAAGTGCAAAACAAAAAAAATCTGTAAAATACATACAATTTGTGAATGCAATACATGATGAATTCCAACAATATTATGCAAATTCGTATCGTGTTTTCTCCCTCAATCTGTTTTGACTTTCGTATTTGAAAATAGATAATCTGTCAATATATATTTTATATAAAGACAGATAGTTATCAATTAAGGTGCTTACATAGACCAAACTCTCGGTTTTGTTAAACATTTATCTATTTGTTACATTGTTAATTAAAAAACAAGAATTAATTGCACAAACACAAATCCTTTGGAGGTTAACTGATAGAAGTTTCTTACGCATGCCACTTGAGATAGCCAGCCAGTAGTTTCTTATGCATGTAATTACCAATCAGATAATTAAGACAGGGTGCTACTTGAGATAGCCAGCCAGAAGTGACTTTTGTTCTTTTTATAAGAAATGTCAGTTAAATCAGGAAAAAAATACAGAAAGGGGCCAAAAACCGAGAAGAACTCGGGTACTAATTCGGTTGTATAGGTTCTATTTGTACTTGTAAAATAAATAAATAGCTACTAACCTTGTGCTTATATTGGTGGTAAAACTGAACGGTGTCTTCTGGTAAGTAGCAGAGAAAGATTCGTCTGGTGAATTGATAGTCACCTTGGGAATGTGCTTAAATTTGTTCCATTGAGAACCACTTTCTCCTTCGCTTGCAATCTTCAACAGCAACTCCTCACTACAGTTGATTCTTAGCTTTTGTATCATTGTTGTTGTCAAGTAATCCGGGAGGGTTTCCATTTCAAAATCACTTAAAGCCATCCGTTGTAAAGTTTTAAGGTTCTCCACAGCTTTTAGATTGGGGCATTGTGAAATTTCAATATATGAGATGCTGAGTAAATTTGAAATCCTCTCTAGGATTGGATTTCTCCGAACACGAACTTCTTTGACCGATGGGAGGTTCTCTATGGTAATCAGATTGTCAGCATTGGAAATATGAAGGTACTCTAAGGAAGTAGCATGGTGCGAAAGACCATCCGGAAGTGAACTCAACTGGGGACAATCAACAATTTGTAATTTCTTCAATTTTGGCATAGCTGGTTGTCTCTTATTCCATTCCCACTCTTTCCAACCGGTCATATTGCTGAATGATAGTTTACTCAATTTGGGAAATGCGAGCTTGGCAGAATAACTCGTTGCTATTATATCATTGCTTTGGATACCACCCCCCAACAAAAATTCTTCTCCCACACTCACAACTGAATATACACATCTCATTTGAAGGTAAACCAAATTAGGGACAAACAATTTTATACGTACACACGAAGTTAGTGACTAATTTGTATTCATATTAGAAAGATTAAAATTTTACAGTAAATGAACAATCTTGTTTAGTTGCCCATGAATATCGAACGTTATGAATTGAAATTTTCTAAATAACACTATATATATCTGACTGCATTTCTTTCTCATGGAGTACATGTAAAATTATACTTTTAATTAAGCTAGATGTAGCTTGCTGCAGTGCTGCTTCAAACAACAAGAAGTCCATTAACAAAAATAGAGCAAATTTAAGTAGGTTGAAACATCTAATGTTAATTCAAATTAGGAATAAACAGTAAAATATCATCATATAAAGTTATAAGCATAGTATGCAAAATCGGCCGAGTCGGATCGGAATCGGCCGATTCCAATTCTTATTTTTCCTTCTATGGCTATAAATGATACCTGTTTAATTAATAAGGACCAGCCATCCATGTCAGATAACTTATCCACCCGATGTAATTTTGTTGTCTTCATTCCATTCGCGACTCTTTCATCTCTAGTGGTGACAAGTATTCTACTACCATATGCTCCGCGACTCATGGGAGCACATACTAGATCGTCCCAAACCATTCGGCTCTCTATCCAAACATCATCAAGAACAAGAAGGAACTTTTTATTCTGTATGATCCTCTCAAGTAAAGGCACTAGCTCTGATCTTTCTTGGGCGGCACCGTACTTACCTCCTGCCTCCCGAATCACACACTTCAACACTTCAATTCCTTTCACCTCCTTTGAGACACATATCCAAATTTTTAACTTGAATTCCTCATCAATTCTTGGATCATTAAAGATCATTTTTGCTAGAGTGGTCTTCCCTATCCCTCCCATCTCCACAATAGTAGCAACAGGAAGGGTTTCTCTTGTCTCTTCTTGGGTCAACCAATTCACTAGTAGCTTAGTATCGTTTTCAATCTTTTCTCCCACAATACCAGCTAGCAAAACGGAGGGATCAGTCTTGAGGTTGATGATCGGGTCCACTCGGCGAACTCGATCGGAAGGCCGGTCAAAGATTTGTGATATTTCGGTTAATCCTAGATCAGCCTTACTCTTGGCAATCTCCTCTAGCCTAAAATTGATATCCTTGATTTTGGAACCAATCTCATAAGCAAATATCGGGTTGCGGAAGCAAGACAACAAAGGGAAGCCACAACGAGAAATATTTGAAGAGGAATGTGAACTGGAGCCAGCAGCAAGGCGCTCCTTTGCCTTGATCTGACATAGGTCAATGATGTCATCGGCATCATACATGACATCCTTGAGCTGCATGAGCCACCGCTCGATGGAACTGCTCTTGCTTTGCTTCCTCTCCGCATCGGCAAGGACACATTGGATGTCACGCACAGTCTCGCCAAGCTTTTTGATCTGACCTGGGATGCCCAGCAGCATGCTCACCTCATCCTGCACCATTTCCACGAGAAGTGCACTAAACTTTGGCAGGAAGGCTGTGAGTATCATCACCATCTTTGTTTTGAATGAGAGCTGCTGGTAGTGCTCAGGCGGAAGAGAGATTGGAGTTGGATGGTGTGGTTCTGAAACTAAATTTCTTTCATTCTATACTTTGCTAGTATCAAAGATTAATTATTCCTCCTCTATAATTGCGAGTTTGGTCGACCCGTCCCCACCAAGTTGATGTTGTTTTGGAAAACCTCTCTTTCAATTATTGGTGCTGAGTTGGAACTTGGAAGGTAGAGGTTGGAAAGTGATATATAGGACCTTCACCAACCCTAATTTAATGGCGGCACCTAATTATTGACTCTAACCTTTATATATAACAAAACAGAGAAGCTACTTTTCAACCGAGCCCCTGCATTATACAAAAAAAAATTATGTGAAATAAATGATTATCCCTGAGCCAGGAATTGCAGAAAGAATTCAGAATGTGTTAGTCTTTTTATAATTTTTAATTATTCACAACTAAATTTTGCTTTTATTGAGTAGATGACACGTGTCGGAAGAGTATTGCTAGCTAGGATCGAGTAATTAATTGACTTCCTTTTAGTTTGCCTGCTCTGATCAGGTTAAACTAAAGAGTAGGAAGGATATAATTTTACTTCATCTTAATTAATCAAAATCTAAATTAAGTATATGGATTATGCAACATTAATTGTAGAGGTAATGATACCCGTGCATCACAATTTGAATATTAGATAAATTGACAAAATCTTTCGTTTGAAATCAGAAAAGAAGTTTCTTCTGAAAAAAAATAAAATATATATTTTGTAATTAAGACGTCTATCTAATTATGATTTGACGTTCCACCAAAAATAGTCAGAAAAATAATAGAAGACGCTGACGTTGTGTTGAAACATCTCTTGTCCTATATTAACACTGACCTGGAAGATAGAGACATTGAAGAGCAATAGCAATATATGTAATCGCATCACCTAATTATTGACATTAACCTTCATATATAACAAAAGAGAGAAGCTATGATGCATGCTATGCATAACACATACTGGTCTGTACTATATACCAATATCTCTTTTATTTATTTATTATTATTATTTTTTTTAAGGTTGGAGATCGACAATGCTCCAACAATTTGTATAGATAAGAATTTTTTTTACAAAGAAATCTAAATAGCTGGTGCTCCAGTCCTATGTACAAATATGGGTACAACTCTATTACCGATTTTTTTATTTATATCCAAAATTTAAATTAAATTTTAAAAATTAACCGAACCGGATTTCAAATTTTAAAACTACCCAAACCGCTAAACGGTTAACCGGACCCTAGGTTCGGTTAACGGTTTAGCGGACCAAGGGTTCGGTTAACCGTTTAGCGGACCAAGGGTTTGGGTTCGGTTAACCGTTTAGCGGACCAAGGGTTCGGTTAACGGTTTAGCGGACCAACAGTATGGATTTGTTGGTTCGCTGAACCGTTAACCGAACCCAAATTATTATTTTTTTTTTTTTTTTTTTTTTACTTTTTTTACTTTTTTTACTTTTTTTAAAACAGAAATTTTTTAATTTTTCTATTGAAAATATACATGAAAATTCGTATTTAGATTTATCAAATTTACACCAAAAAATTTTGTAAATCAAATATGAAATTTAAAATTATAGAAAAATACACATACACATACACATACACATACACATACACATACACATACACATACACATACACATACACATACACATACACATACACATACACATACACATACACATACACGTATACATATACATATACATAAATAATATACGGTTACCAATTTTTTTTTTTTTTTACTTTTTTTTAAAACAGAAATTTTTTAATTTTTTAATTTTTCTATTGAAAATATACATGAAAATTCGTATTTAGATTTATCAAATTTACACCAAAAAAATTTGTAAATCAAATATGAAATTTAAAATTATAGAAAAATACACATATACATATACATATACATATACATATACATATACATATACATATACATATACATATACATATACATATACATATACATATACATATACATATACATATACATATACATATACATATACATATACATATACATATACATATACATATACATATACATATACATATACATATACATATACATATACATATACATATACATATACATATACATATACATATACATATACATATACATATACATATACATATACATATACATATACATATACATATACATATACATATTATATATGAAATTTAAAATAATATATATATGAATATTTATATGTATATGTATATGTGTATGTGTATGTGTATTTTTCTATAATTTTAAATTTCATATTTGATTTACAAATTTTTTTGGTGTAAATTTGATAAATCTAAATACGAATTTTCATGTATATTTTCAATAGAAAAATAAAAAAATAAAAAATTTTCTGTTTTAAAAAAAAGTAAAAAAAAAAAAAATTGGTAACCGTATATTATTTATGTATATGTATATGTATATGTATACGTGTATGTGTATGTGTATTTTTCTATAATTTTAAATTTCATATTTGATTTACAAAATGTTTTGGTGTAAATTTGATAAATCTAAATACGAATTTTCATGTATATTTTCAATAGAAAAATAAAAAAATTAAAAATTTTCTGTTTTAAAAAAAAAGTAAAAAAAAAAAAAAAAAAAAAAAATTGGGTTCGGTTAACGGTTCAGCGAACCAACGAATCCATACTGTTGGTCCGCTAAACCGTTAACCGAACCATTGGTCCGCTAAACGGTTAACCGAACCCAAACCCTTGGTCTGCTAAACCGTTAACCGAACCTAGGGTCCGGTTAACCGTTTAGCGGTTTGGGTAGTTTTAAAATTTGAAATCCGGTTCGGTTAATTTTTAAAATTTAATTTAAATTTTGGATATAAATAAAAAAATCGGACTCTATTATCAATCCTCTATAATTTCAATTTGTCCCCATTGTGGTCTTGCTATTACTGCAAAAACCCTTTAAACCCTACAATGTCTATCGATGACCTAACCCAGCCCAGAAATGCACATCCTCCACCACATCATTCATTAATCATTAGCATGGTCACCGGCTTTGTTTGGTCGGAGAAGGTTATTCGGTTCCTCTCTTTCCACAGTGCCTAAACACCCAGGTTGAATCCCACCGATCTCTTAGCACTGATATCCCATCATGAAGCGACCATACCACCAAATCGCCACAATATCTTCGTTTTTAAAATTCAAACAGTCGAAATGGTATAGAAGATATAAAATTTTATATATTTTTAAATATTTTTACTATTCTTCTTATCTATAGATAGAAAATCACTACTTTCAAATGCATAGAAGTAAATAATGCTTATCAGCAAGCAACGAACTGCACAAGGAATTCAGAAAAACTGGAGTCTTAGTACAATTTAATTATTCATAACCAAATTTAGATTAACTAGTTTTTTTTTTTTTTTTTGAAGGTCTCTTAACTAGTGTTTGGATAATGTGATTTTAAACTATGTTTCTTTAATGGTATATTTTAATTGATTACCTTCTACTGCTTTTAGTATTGAATAAATTAATTATAGGTTTCAGATTTGTATTAATTGGTGGCGCAATTTAATATAACACTTAGTATAATGTTCTATTAACTCTCTCATTATTAATTAATTCAACCCCGAATGAAATTCTAGTGTGATCTCTACTGAATAAAACCTGTTATATCAAGAAAAAAAAAATCAAACCTAAGAAGTTTTTTCAAGTGTGAGACATTAACATTTATAATAGATTTTTTAAGAATAGTTAATTTATTAGTAAGTGCTAAGTATGACTTTTGTGAAGATCTTGTTTAGCACTTTGACATAACTACAAAAAAAAAAAATTCGGAAATTGAGTCTCAATTAAGCATTTTATTTAGCAAAACATAAGTTATTTTATATAATTATTCAATTAAATCTCATTGTATAATCCAATCAAATCTCACCATAAAAAAATAGAATTTTTAAATTTCGCTACGAAGATAATAATCTGTTAAAAATAAATGAAATTAATATTTTAAAAAAATATCTTCCAAACAAATAAATTGCATAATTTTTTGAAATTTCAGAATAAACAAATTTAGAAAATATTTTCAGCAGGCTTCACCACCTTTTTTGAGATCATAACCGCTTTAAGAGAAAAAAAAATCTGTGATATAAATAAAGTAAAATAAATATACTTTTGGTTGCAAATAATTTGTTATTAGAAAATAAAAACTAGAGACACAATATATATTGGTATTTGAACCGTCATCAATGTATAAATATTTTTGAAATGAAAAAACTTACAAATTAGCCACAAATGTATCATAAAGCTTTGAAGCCTTCTTTACTTTCCTGGTAAGCTTTGAAATTCACAGCAAGAAAGTACAATTTCACCACAATAGTGTTGACGTCATGAAATCAGTATGTAGACCACATTTTAGGGTAATTAAATATATACCCATCAACAATTTAATAATGATAAGTTGTTAATAACAGTATCTATCTTGTAGAAGTGAACACTTATAAAACATAGGTTCTCCATGTTCCAATTTCTAATCGGCAAATTGATAAATATAAGTAAATATTTCAAAATATTAGTTAGATATATTCAAATGTAAACATGACACTAGTTATGGGCCTCTATTAATTTATCGTTTATGGGCCAATATACAATCACAATAAGAATGAGACACTTTTTGCGACGGACTACTCTCATTGTTCAGCTTTTTCTTTTTGCGACGGTAGTTTTTTGCGACGGACGACCGTCGTAAAAGCGTTTTTTCTCTCGCAAAAAGTGTCTACATTGTTGTAGTGAATTACGCTAATTGAATCTGACTGAAGGAGAATGCAGTGAGGCCTCTGTGTTATAATCCATACAACAAGCAGCTGCATGCACACACTTATCTGAGTTATATATAATCCATGCTGTTTTGTTTTGTGTAAAATGATCACTACTGGAACCTAAGTAAATATATATATTGAAAATCATTCAATTCTCCAGTCATGACAATCAAAAACTCAATTTTTATGCAAGAAGGTTCCTTCATGAGAATTTTGATTCAAGTGGTTATAGGTTTATTTTTGCATCTGACATGTCGATTACATGACGTAATTTGTGTATCACATGTCATGTCTATTTGCGTATTATAATAATTTTTTAAGAAAAATGTGCCACATAAGACGACATACAAATTGATCTGATAACGACACAACACATAACATGTCACGACACGTCAAATGTAGTCAAAAGTAACTACATGTAAATAAATAATAACATAAAATAATTTTATGTTATTATTTATTTCAAATAACAATTCATATTTCGGACTAAATTTATTTTATACGCATCCCCTTGGCAAAAAAAAAAAAAAGAATAGAAAAATATTCATTGGTTGACTCTTCACAAAAGAAAAGCTCTGTTTTACTACTTTCTTTGTTCTTTAGGTTTCCAGAGGAAGAAAAAAGCTCTGTTTCACTCACTGAACCAGAGATGCTATGGATTATCAACAAAGGATTGCTCATTAGTTTGGGCCACACCATTCCCCTTTCCTTGGTTCTCTCCATGAATCCCTCTGAAAGATCCTCCAAGTTTGCGTCAGTTCAAAGAATCCACAAAAACCAGCACCCGCTCTGCTCTAACCCAGCAAAGAAAGTAAAAAAACACTACTGACTTCACCGGCTGCTCATTTTAACCATTTGAATGCATGGATCCATTATCATGTAACACGATAAAAGGCCCCACTGGGGAAAACTTTTATGGGACCCGTTACCATGGCTTCCATTGCCTTTGGCTCGAGATCAGCGCACGATATGACGATTATGCCGTTGATCTCAGTGTACCGTTGGGCATGGTGAACAAACCACCGGAAAGAGCTGAGTTTGGAGCTCATTAGGGGTTTTGGTACCGAGAGTGCATGCAGGTACAGGTTCGATACCATAAGTCTTCCTCAGTCTCCTAAAAATCTATATATCTCATTACCAAGCATCAGCTCTCTCTCTCTCTCTCTCTCTCTCTGTTTCTCTCTGTTTCTCTCTGTTTCTCTCTGTTTCTCTCTGTTTCTGTTTGTAAATGTAACAGAGGAGTTTTTAGAGAGGATCTCTTTTGTCTTTTACTCTGTATTTGGTTGACTGGTAGGGTTGATTACATACAATGGGAAGACTAAAGAGAAGAGTGGGGTCGGTTACGTCGGTAGCAGAAATGGGTCCACTACGCCACTACTTATGTTATGCACGATTTGGGAAGTTAAAATGGTAAATTGCTATGTACGATTTCACCAAAGCATGCATGGGATATAACAACAAGCACTTGTTGTCACTATGAAGTACAATGCACTAGTTGCTATCAGTGTTGTAAATAACGGTATGCATGCGGTCATCGGATGGATAAGGTACCGCCAAGCGATTAATCGGGAATAATTGGGAATAATCAGCCATAATAAAAAATAATCGGTCAATTAGTTGGAAAAATTCATGACGGTTTAGTCACCGCCAACGACTAATCAGCCGATTAATCAGTCTAAACGGACTTTTTTACAACACTGGTTATTATTGTAGCTAGAGTGCAATCAGCATCTCGACCCATAATTTGATGGTGGATGTAGCCATCTCCAACCTAAATATACACACACTTTAGGTTACCTATGTCATTCATATTTATTATTTCCTTCTAGAAGCCGACAACTTTTTATGTGGTGTCTGTGGGTTATATGAATTTGTCCTTAATTTCCTCCACCAATGCAATATTTATTATTATCTGAAGATCAATGATTTACCAGCACATACAATAAATTCTAAATGTTAAAATATAAACCCACACTCCAGAGCATTTATTGGAAAAAAACATGTTAGCCACTCAAAAGATATAATAATCATTTACAGAATAAAATAATGTTTTGCTGTTGTGACAGTATATATAAGAAAATGATTTACTTGTTTAAGGGTTGATAACTTGATATCATTAAAAAAAGGAAGCCAATTATGAGACATCTTTTTTATATAATAAAATAGTACCAAACCGAGAGCTGTCATTGTCGGTTATGTTATGTATAAAATATATAGTTGCAACATTAATTGGACAAGCCAAAATAAATCTAAATTGCCAAATTATCATTAAACGATGTTGATAGAGTATCCCACGAGATTAAAATTCAGTCCGTCACCGCACATGTCAGATTCAAATAATTGTCACCTTTAACCACCATTTGAGTAGGTAGATATATAAGAGGACTCATATCGCCTAATTCTTCAAATGCAATAAATTTGGCAGCTTATAAATTACAGCACCCACAACACAACACAAACCCAACACAACCCAACGCAGAACAATTAATAGAAGCTCTTATGGCTGAGATGAAGAAATCTTGTGTGTACTTCCTTCCTGTCTATGCACAAGGCCATCTCATCTCCATGGTAGAGGCAGCCAAGAACCTCTTGCAATGTAACTCCAATTCCAGCAACTCATTTTCCATTCACTTCCTTCTTACACAACCAAACAACCCAGAAATTGCCTCTCCTGTTTGTTATTCTTACCTTCAATCCATCAAAGCCCAGAACCTTCAAATTCACTTCCATCCACTCCCTTTCGTCGAACCGCCGCAACAATTTGATGGTGTGGAGGATTTCATCACTATATACATGCGAAAGTACTTGCTGCATATCAAGGACGCCTTGTTGGCCTCCCCTTTGCCTATTTCGGGCCTTATTGTCGACATGTTTGCTACCGATGCTATAGATGTTGCCAAGGAACTTAATATACCAACCTATGTATACTTTACTTCGACCGCAACTTTCCTCTCTCTCATGTTTCACCTCTCTAGTCCACAAAGCAAATATGATCAAGTAGATTTTTCGGAGGTGGAGGAGGAGATATGTGTCCCCGGCCTCACACCCATACCGACAATCTCTATGCCGGGCCCTCTTATGGACATGAAATCTGCATCTTATAAAGCCCTCATTTACCACACGCGCCGCCACATGGAGGCCAAGGGAGTAATAATCAATTCCAATGTTCACATCGAGACGAAAGCGGTCGAGGCCTTGGCTCATGGTATTGTAACTCAGCTTACACCGGACAGGATGTTTCCAGAAATATACCCAATTGGACCGGTTATCTCCTTCGGAGAAAACAATGGGCAAGAACACGAGTGTTTGGCGTGGCTTGACAAGCAACCAGTGAAATCTGTCATCTTTTTGTGTTTTGGAAGCATGGGAGCTTTCGAGGAGTCACAGGTCCGGCAGATCGCAGCCGGTCTAGAACTAAGCGGGCATCGCTTCTTGTGGGTTTTGCGTATGCTTGGCAAAGAGTTCCTGAGGTAACTTTCATTGCTGGTTTCTGATTTTCATCTCAGAAAAGAAATAAAATTGAAAATCCACATATATGTATAAGGGTGAATTTTATTGTTTCACCTGTTCATTTTGATGGGGAAAAATTTGGTTATAAGATCACTTGACCAATATGAAAGATTGCATTGATGTTTCTTCATATATTCATTTTTTCTTTTTGTTTGAGAGAATACCCCTTGATAGTTTAATTGTTTCTTCCCCATATGTACATATATTATTTTATAATTTGTCAAAGTACCCACTACCCAATTCCTCTCTTTTCAACCAACCACCTGTTGTCTTCAATTAAAGTAATTATCATGCAAACCTTATCACCAAATAAATTAATGACCCTCAACAAATATATGCAAGTTGATTTATATATAATTTCCACGAAGCTTCCATTAAATTTAGAATATTATTTTTGACAATGTATATTATTTTTAACAGTGGTCCAACTGATGCAAACTTGGAGGAGCTTCTCCCAGAAGGGTTCTTAGAAAGAACAAAAGAAAGGGGGATGGTGTGGCCCACTTGGGCTCCACAAATCGACATCCTGTCACACCAAGCAATTGGAGGATTCGTGACACACTGTGGCTGGAACTCAATCTTAGAGAGCCTCTGGTTCGGCGTGCCAATGATCCCGTGGCCTATGTATGCAGAGCAACACCTGAATGCATTTCAATTGATCAATGAGATGCACGTTGCGGTTGCACTAGAGTTTGATAGAAAGAACAAGGGATTCGTGACGGCAACTAAGCTTGAACGAGCAATCAAGCAGTTGATGGAAGCGGGCTCTGAGGAAGGGAGGAGAGCCCGGGTTCGAGCAGAGGAGATGAAATTGGCGTGTAGAAAGGCGGTGCAGAGAGAAGGTGTGTCGTATGTTCACTCGCAAAAACTTGCCGGGGAGTTGGGAAAGATAGGAAATGTGCGGCCAGTCCGGTCGAGCTGTATAGGTTATTCGTCTGGTCGATCAGTCGAGTTGTTGAGCTCAAACTAAGTCATGTTGCATGCCGTGTTGTGTTGTGTCATGTCGTAAAACATGTCTTTCAATTGTGGCATTATATTGATCAATTATTTTCTTTCTCAATTCTCATGGAGTCTTAGTAATTTAGGAAAATTGTAAGTACTGATTCTCTAATTAATTGCATAAAGCGTGATTTAAAAACTGAAGACAAATACAGCAAATGTTGTTGACTAAATTATTGTTCAAGAAATTGTTGACAAGATCAGATATGAATATTTTTTTTAAATGCATCACCAATCTAATTTAATTCTTTAATTAACTTTTTTAACTCACACTATGTAAAGCATAGTATTGAAATGTTGGAAATCGGTGCTTTTCTGAAGATTGGTGAAAATAGTTTTTCCAAATGGTGTGGGAAATATTTTGGAAATTAACATATTCATACATAGATTGAATAAATTTTCATTTTGGTAGGACACACCATATATAGAATGTTTATAAATTGATTAAGATTGAGAATGGAAAAATTCAATTTTTTTTTTTTTTGTGCAAACTGGGCCTCTTTTTCCATTTTCTCTCCCTAACCAAAGCAACCCAATTAACCAGCTGCCTCACATCAACCCAACCCAACCCAACCTAATCCGAGTCCGGATTTTATACAATAATTTATTTATTTTATGATACTACAAAAATATCTCAAGTCTCAACTCAACTGACCGTATTGTGTACCAATTGACACTCCTATTTGATACATAGATTTTTGCTAGACAGAAAACAAAATGAAAAAAAAGGCAAAAAGCACCAGAGATTATTGTTCAGCATGGTAATTACTTTCATCTGACAAATCAGGTGGTGAAACAGTGCCATTATTTGTTAAGAAATTTGAGTACCAGTGAGCAGAGAGCCTCGGCTTTCTGGTCCTCTCTTCAGACTCGAAATCAACTGAGTACAGCCCCAAAGTCGTTTCGTATCCGGTAATGAATTCAAAAACGTCTATAAACGACCATACAAAGTATCCTTTTACATTTGCACCATTCCTGTAATCAAGCAATATTTTAAGAGTATATATATATATATCAGAAATCTATGGTTTCTCTAATTAAGATAATAGATGGTTTCTCTGACTTATTTAAGGCTAATAGTATTGGGTCATTACCTGATAGCAGTAAGAGTGCTTCCAATAAAACCGCTTAGATAGTCGATCCTCTTTTTATCCTCTAAACTGTTGTTATATGCCATTGGCAATCCTAATTACAAAAATTTATCGATAATATATATTAAGTAAACTTTAAGCTTGAAAAGGATTAAAAATAAATCATTGTGAATCCAAAATTGCAGTTAAATTGAGGAACAGAATAAAGTCTCGACAGTTCACAATTGAATTCTCGTCTTTCCTCTATAGAAAAGAGTAAGATTAGATTATATATATGTTGTCAAAATAAACAGGATCCTTCATGTTTTTTAAATCAATTGGATGAATAGTGGTGCATTAAATAAAACTAACCATTTTCCTGGACATATAAAGGAGGATTATCATAAGTTGCTTTGAAGTACTCTAGCATATGCTCCAAACCATTTGGATCAGGCACAAGTTCACTATCAATGGGGTTGTACTGTTATAAATTCAACAATGTAGAACTTAATTAGAAAAATCACATATATACAACATAAACTTTTTTGAAATTTAGAAATTATGTAAAGAACATTACCCCGCCATCTGGCCTTATATTCTTGTTAGCTGCATAAGAAGATAGATATCGACATCAAGCGTGCCATTCCAAAGAAAAAGAAATTAAATTCAAAATATAGGAGGAAGAGAACTAACTTGATGTTTGAGCAAAAGTATCTGCAATAAAGTCACGTGGGCCCGAGTTTTCATAATTAGAGGCATCCGTGATATACAGAGAAGTATAGTGATTCAAGCCGATAAAATCGAAAGCACCCCGCAACATTTCAGATTGATGTTTGGAAAAAGATGGGAGTCGGGGACCCACTATTTTCTTCATTACTCGAGGGTAGTCTCCGTTAGTTACCGGATCTACGATCCTAAGGTTAGATAATTATGAATTTGTTAGCATGAGTTATTAAGAACTTTCCTGAAAAATCCTCAACTTTTTCAGTTTTATGAAAAGCAACACTTACAAAATGGAAAATAACAAATTGGACACGAGAAAGTTTCTTCTCCATGAAAAGGCACCTTTTGTTATATAAAATGTCAATAAGAACAACTATTATCCTTATTAGCAAAAGTACCATGTTTTTATATTAAATTATTGTGGTTCTATAAATGAATTATTATGCAACGGCAGTGCATAGAGCTAGGATATATTTAGACATTATTCCTCAATTGTGAAACCAAACCTCATCATTTGATTGTTGAATTGTAAAATCACCCTAAGAAATGAAACCAGAATAAAAGGGATAACCTACCAACCAACATAGAAATCGCGTATTCTCTGTGCTGCTTCTTTGTCAGCATGTGAATCTGAAAATGGATAGACCCCAAAGGAGTATACATTTATCCCAACCATTCCGCCTTGCAACTCCTGCATGCACATGCTTTTAGCATAAACCAGACTAGAGATGTACTGGTACGTACGCAAGAAAAATGCCTCTATTGGTACTTGCAGATTGGTATACAGAGTGGTAAATTCCTCTATGGCATCTATGGTAGGATTAAAATTGGTACCAAATAGTGTTCTAACCTAAGCACCATTATTTTTGTTTGAAAAACTTGGCAGAGGCTACCAAGGGAGTTCTAAACTAACAAGTAACATCAATGTATGCTCAATTTTAGGAATTCTGGGCTCAGATGTATCTTACAAAAAAAATACAAAAAATCAGAAGTCTGAAATAAAAAATTACATGATATTTAGTGTGATAAAGATTGTATGCAGAGGCATGAGCTAAGAGAAGGTTGTGAACAGCGATATAGGGCTCCACCGTTGAATCTCCAATGGTGCAATTTATGACCCCGAATGGATTCGAACAGCGGGCTGGGGGCCATAAGCCCTGGTCGTAACTGCCTATGCCTAAAACGTTAGGCTCGGACATGGTGGTCCAGTGCTTGACCCGGTCACCGAACTCTCTGAAACAGACATCTGCATATGCTGTGAAGTCTTCTCTGTGTATACAATGATTTTGTACTAGTTAGAAGGTAAGGTAAATTAGAGCTAGGTTATATTATAAAGGTAAATTTTGCAATGTAGCATGGAGATAGCAGGGAAGATCCAAACTTTTAAGCTGTAGAGGTCAAACACGAATAAGAATCAATCTTATAAAATTTTCATGTTACGTACAATGGTCAATTTTACAGTATACAATAAAAAAAACCTCATAGCTAAAAAACAAATATGTTAGGCTTGCCGGTCCTCTCTATTTAATTTTTAAAAAAAAGTTTTTGTAAATAAATACAAAGCCAAGTAATTACATGATTTTGGGGCTCAACCAGCCTTGGTACTCATCTTCAAGTATTTGGGGTAGATCAAAATGATAAATCATTACATGAATTTGAATTCCTGCATGGATTTCAAAGCACAATAATATTAGATGCTAATAGTTTGCTTAATTTGTTCTTCCTTTTGCCCAATACTAACCATGTTTGAGAAGCTCGTCTATGAGGCCATTGTAGTATTCCACTGCTTTAGGATTAACCTCTCCTCTCCCATCTGCACAATCAAATTAATAAAGTAAAAATAATCACAAAAATGTGGCCTCAATATTTAGCAAGAGGTGACTGCAATTTAAGTAAACTTTCAACATTCTTTCGCACACCTACACAAACTACATTGCGCCGCATTGCGCTGCATAGATTATGAAATTTATTATCTTAGTTTCTGAAATAAAATATGGATTAAACCACATTGCGCCGCATAGATTATGAGCCAGTAATTTATGCACTCTATAATCTGAATAGGTGCAACCGAATTGGTGTAACTGATTAGTTGCAACCAAATTGTTGCAACTAAATAGGTGCGAAATCATCCTATAGGGTTATATGTATGCAGTAGCAGTTCGGATCTCTGATTGATAAGTCCGAAAACACGCATATTCCACAAACCCTATATCCTACCTGAATTCCTAACAAGATGTACCTGGGATAAGCCTCGACCAAGAAATGGAGAATCTATATGCCTCCAGACCAGTATCCGCCATCAACTTCACATCTTCCTGAAATTCATTAGGAATTTTTGACAAATTAATCTATGCAAGTCAATTAATTGCTCAATGTAGTACCCAAAATATTAACATACCATCTCTCACTTTAATTTCAAGATCTATTTTGAAGTATATTGTGGTGTTAATTTATGGTTTACCAAGTCTAGGCCAGTCGAACAGTAACATCGAGATAGATAGCATTAGTTGATACAACCTTTGGTAACATTACATTTCCATCTTTACCAGTTGGTACCCATACCATGCAGCATGATAATACCATTGTACCTTATATTTGTGATATCCATCTGAAGCAACATCACCAGTACTGTTATCTGGCATCTTTCCTGTATTTCAAAAGATACTACCACTGTAACTAGCAAAATAAACGGATTTCATACAGACAGATAATGGCAAACCATATCCATATCTGTATTAACTTTCAGATACGTATACGTACAACTTGGATATTCAAATGGAATTATCCCACATTTCACAAAAAAAATACAATATATATGTATTCAAATGGTTCAAAGCAGAATATTTCAAAAACAATTTGCTAATTTGCTAATTATATATTATCCAATACAAATTAATCACCAATTAATATTGTTATATTAGTCCAATTATGTAAAAAAAAAATTATAGATCTTAATAGAAGATCAAATATGAGTAAATGGAATTGTATTGTTAGTATTATACAGATATTTTCTTAAGAATTAATTCACTGTTAACCCTCATAGTTATATTTATGTTCAATGTATTTTGAATTGATATATATATTTGATATGGTACTTGACCATCTTTCAAAAATTTTTAGCTTTGGACTATATGTATTAGAGAGATAATGGAAAATACAGAGAGAGAGAGAGAGAGACCAGAATGAACATAAGTATCCCAGATGGAGGGACTTCTCCCATCCTCAGCTACAGCTCCCTCCACCTACACAATAAGAAAAAATCGAGGGGCTATCAGAGAAAAACGGCAAGTTAAACTAATGCCAAGAAATGCCAATTGGGCAATAAGATATTGTAACAAATCAAGAAGGTATACTAAAATATTTTATGCTAAATCAAGAAAAACGTTATTCAATCAGCTCAACAACTTTCCCATCCTCAGCAGGTTTAAATAAAATTTTCCTGTAACATCACATGGGCTCTTTTTTTTTGAGGTGAAATATCGGCCCAAAGTTTTTTCCTCTACATTAACATAATGTGTGTTAATAGATTTGGACCATTCGATTGAGATCCACACTAATATTAAAGAGTTCCATGCATTATAGGCGTGGGCCGGGTTGGCTCCGATCCTGATTAGACGGTTGAGATTCATTAAACTCAAAAGATGTGATCCAATCATGGTTCGATATGTACTTGGTCCAAATGAACTTTTTGAAGCTGTGCGTACAGATCTTGATGTTGATCAAATGGCTCTGACTGAGTTTGATCAAACGGCTCGGACCGTCCCAATTATTTTATGTAATAACCATTGAATGGCAACAAAATGTGAATATTTACTTCCTTGAGGTTCGTAGTGTTAAAATTAATTACTTGCAAGGTTTTTTTTTTTTCTTTTGTTATAAAAAATAATATCTAAAAGAGAAAAGTGAAAATATGAAAACCTGATAAGCCGAGGTAGCAGCGCCAAAGACAAAATCAGAAGGGAAATCAGACCTTGTGAACTCCAAGCCAACCGCTCTCTCCAATACAACCAAACAACACAATACTCCGCCTCCGATGAACAAGCACGCTCTTGCGCCTTCCATCTTCAGAGAGAGAGAGAGAGAGAGAGAGAGAGTTGGATTGGTGTTGAGAAAGGAGAAGAATCTATCAGAGTAGGGGACTGAGCAATATATTAAGGCATTGATTGAATAAAAATGTGCATGATTCATGCTTACATTAATTATTATATATGTTGAAATATGTGCATGATCAATGTGTATTTGGTTTAGTGTCAGCTCTATACAAATTTAAATCTACGTATGGTACGCTTGGCAGAATAAAAAATGTATAGAATCCATATTAAAATCCATGCTTCCGGAAATCGGCCGACATGTCCGATCCGAGTTTCACCCGAGTCTCACGCCTATGCGAGTTTTTCGGCAAAACTCGGATGAACAGTGCTCGACTCGGCCGAGTTATCCGATTTTCCGGCCGAGTCAAGCCGAGTTACACCGAGTTGAGCCGTGTTAGACCGAGTTGAGCTGAGTTTTAAACAAACTTACACGGCGAGCAAGTTTTCTTTGAAAATCTTGGTTGAAAAGTGATGAATCGGCTGAGTGAAGCAAGTCTGCACTGATTCCAGACAGATTATCACGTTTTGGGTTGATTGTCTCACCGATTCTACATTTTTTTTTGTTCAATTTGATTTTGCTAAGTAACTAGTGCAGAGGAAAGGGCGAACGGGTTGAATTTGACCCATGTGGACGTCGTGAAGAAGGAGATATGGGTCAATGCATAAATGAAAAAGTAGAGATATGTGGGCCCCGGGTTGAATTTCTTTTTTTCTTTGATTCCAGGTTCATCCACGTGAGTGAGAGATTAAAGATATGTGGGCCCCTCAAGAGAGAAGAAATGACACCACTCAAGATCAATGTTATCAGAACCGGACCGGACATTGACCCGATAAATCTTCGGGTCAACGGTTCGTTGGTCCGACCGTCGGGTCGTCCGGTCCAACCGCCGTTTTTTTTTCTAAAGCAACAACAATTTATATGGGTACAAAAATTTTCCTAGTAACATGCATATAGGCCTGACAAGGGGTCCCATTTCCCGGTGCCTATAAGAGCCCTGACAAGGGTCCAAGCCATAAAAGCAATATTTGCATCTAGGCCCCTCAGTTTGGCTTTTCTAACAGAAATCAGTAGAAGGCAACCAAGAAAATTACCAGTACAGCTAAAAAACAGAAAAAGGAAAAATAAAATAAAGAGTCATCTCTGTAATTCATTTCAAAAATCAGAGATCAAAATATCATACACATTAGGAATCTGGAAAACTGAGAAACATGTTTTTTACCACAAAAATGAGAAACATTAGGAATCATGTTTCGTTTACCACAAAAACTGAGAAACATGTTTCGTTTACCAGTAAATCTAGAAAACTCTCAATTTTTCATTTCCTTCATCCCTTATTTACCAGTAGCTTCCTTCTTCTGACCCTTCTATTATTCCATTGCCATCCCACTTTGGTTTCCAGTATTCAAAAATGTGACACAAAAGACAGTACATGCTGGCGCCAGATATATACCTTTTCTTCTTTTATACTTTCTGATAATCACATAAGACACCTGACTTGTGTTAATGCGAATTGAGGGGATTCATTTATGCTGATAGCTTATTGTACCAATATTTAGTATATTCCAATTCTCCTTTTGTTTGAAATGTATGTTGAGACCACCAAGTTGCAAAATTTAAATGGATCAACTCGAGTACACATATTTGATCTTTGTTTTAATCCATCTACACAGAAATGACATTGTTAGTGCTTCATGTATCAACTTGGAACTACCAAACAGTAAGATAGATAAAAAAACATCGAGAAGTACTTAAACAAGCAAACAAACAATAATTTACTGATTTTTTAACTTCGGTTTTTCATTTGAGCAATCATTGGCACCCCCACTGCTCTCATCTAAAATTCTATTTTCATTTGAGCATTTCATCAAACACTTAACATGCATGCATCAATTCAATAAAGTTTACTAAATAATTCAACCTTTTCACGTACTTTACAGATTTAAATTTATTAATTGAATGAGATTACTTACAATATAGGATGTAGACAACTTCTTTTGCTATTTCGTTTCAACTTTCAAGCTACTTGTGCCACCGTGAAATACACATAAATAGATGAGCAATATTGAAGAACATGGCCAAAATGAGAATTGGGAGGTTGTAGGGGGAAGGAGATCCAATTTCCAGGCGGTTTTCATCTTTGGCGATTTGAGAAAAAGGAAGAAAATTTTACGATCTGAGAGAAAGTCGCGATATTGGCTAGATTTATGAAAACAGTATTGAACCGGGGTTTAACATCGGTTTTTATCGGCGGTTTTATAAAACCCCAGCCGGTTAAGTGGGTTTTAAACAAGTTAGATGCTTAAGCGATCTTTAAACAGAACCGAACCGGACAGGTGACCGGTTCCGGTTTTTTTCAGTTAAACCAGCAGTCCGGTCCGGTTCTGATAACACTGCTCAAGATGAGTAGGTGACCGATTTTTATTATTAATTTAGTTTCAACTTTTGATTATGTTTTTAAATTGGGTAAAAAGGTTTATGTTTGTTTGTCTTTTTAGGCAAACTTTTTGTAGTTCTTAATTAGGGGGATAATTAATTAGTGCCTTTGAAAGTAAAAAAAAAAAAAAAAAAGTAATTTCAAAGCTTTCATCGAAATATATATATATACACACTCTTTTACCATTGACAACATGAAAGCGTTCACACAAGTTGAAGCACACAAGATAATTTTTATTCTTTTTTGCTTTCATGTCCTGCTGACGCAAGCAGATGTTCTTCAGTGACCTGGCTCTCCATTATGATACATGTGTCACAATATTTTATTTCGTCTCACCTTAATATTAAAAAAAATCGTCTCACCATATATGTCACACCCCAAATCCCGGGTCTGACAGCCTGCCGCGTATATTTATTAAGACATATATATACGCAAGGCAGTGGATCTTTTATATGCATTACCAATATCTTCATTTGCTATATCCGTGTAATAAACCTGAAAATGACCCAAAGGGAGGGGTGAGAATAAATTCTCAGTGCGAATTTGCCACAGTTAGATTATTGGACTTGCAATCAAACTCCATATTCAAAAATGAAACCCATTCAATAGCAATTCAAACAAATACATATTCATAATAAAAAGGAATGCATATGCTCGACAACAAATAATAAAACCGGATCACGGTTCCCGGAATTTCCAAGATGAATTTCAAAATAAACACATAGTTGGCTTAACTCGACTCATTAGGGCTTGTAACAACTACAGATGTTCTTTCGAGCTGGACCGTTATCAAACCCACATCTGTAGGGTTACAGGCGCCTACAGATGGCCAACCAAGCTGGACCCTTTATCTGACACCCATCTGTAGCTGTTTGGCTTAACCATTTCCTAAGGTCTGGTTACAAGTCACCTATACAGGTCAACTTGACAAAAATGCAATCACGCGGAATCAAAGTCAGCCATACTGCTCAACTTTGCAATTTCATTCAAATAGAACCAAAGTCGGCTATCAGCCTTGCAAAATTCAGTAAACAGATCAACGGATAGGTCACCGTCACCTGAATCCAGCCACCTAAACAGGTTGGCCTGGAAAATTCAGAAACAGATCAACGGATAGGTCACCGTCACCTGATCCAGCCACCTAAACAGGTCGGCCTGGAAAATTCAGAAACAGATCAACGGATAGGTCACCGTCACCTGATCCAGCCACCTAAACAGGTCGGCCTGGCAAATTCATAAAACAGGTCAACGGATAGGTCACCGTCACCTTATCCAGCCACCTAAACAGGTCGGCCTGGCAGATTCATTCACATCAAGAACAATTAATAGAACTAATCAAATAATAACCATACCAACATGCCAATTTACCTTAACCGAACAATTCAATCATTCTCATTTATGCGAGAATCAATATGCAGCATGAATTTCAAACTATGCAACAATTAAGCATTCAACATGACCAACGAATAAACAGTTTAATTCTTGAAAATAAAGTATCAAACAAGTCCAAGAATCCCGCACCTGATTACGAAGAGCATATCGCGCACTTAAGGTTCAGACGTCTCGAGAGGTCCCGCGAAATCGTGCTCAATCGAGCCTACGCCTATATTAACATATACATACGTGGTTTAATATTTGTTCGACTATCACTATGTTTACTCGAGTCATATTAGTTTAAATCATACTTTCCTTGACAAATCCTTATAATCTCATACAATTTACCACTGGGTCCTATAACCCATATACATTTTCCACACATCGGAACAATTGCACAAATACCCATTTAATTATTCATTTCTCTAACTCCACAAACCCTAATTCGATTTAACCCAAAATAATTTCAGATTTTGGAAGGGAGAAAAACTTGTCGGTTAACACCTCTATTTGTTGGATCAAACTAGATAAATCACAATTCTTTGCAAATTTTCGGATTTGGACCAACCCTAGATGGAAAATCAAGGTTTGGATGGAATCGAGAAAGAAATTACCAAATTAATCACATGGAAGCTCAATGGAGATGGATTATTCACCATTTACACAACAATTTCAAATTTGAGCAAAAACCCTAGCAATGGAGATGAACTCAGATTTTGAGAGAAGAGAAGAGGAAGAACTTACCAATGGGAGAGCTAGATGGGGACTAGGGAGAGATATTCAACCGATTTCAAATCCCTCACTTCAATTTCTCACTTGTTTTGATGAATTTTAGAGGGAGAAGAGGGTCTCTCTCTCTTTTTCTTTCTTCTGGACGGAACACACAAGGGAAAAAGGGAAAGGATGGAGAGAAAGAAGGAGAGACAACATGAATTTTGCTAAATAGATCCTCACACTGTCGGATAAAACGTTATAACGTTTTGGTAAATCGTTATAACGATTCAGCTGGTGAAAAACGCAGGAAATAGTGTTTAAAACGCATAATTTAGTGTATAAAACGTTATAACGTTTTCTGAAAACGTTATGACGTTTTAATTGAATCCAGCCTTCATAAAATTGCTATTTTTATCAAGTTTTACAGTGAAAAACGTTACATAACGTTTTAAAAACGTTATAACGTTTTACAACTTTTTTTTTTTTTTTTTTTTTTTGCAGATGTAACAATATATAGTGTACAATCATTCACAAGAGTACAAATATCTTAATTTTTAAAACTTTAGTAATTTAATATTTCAAACTAAAATATATATCAAAATAAAATGCTTAGACAGAATATCTATATTATTTTTTCTATGTAACTATAAAAGACTACAACATTTCGATTTACTTTTAATTAGTATCAAATGCTTGTAAAAATATACTGATATTAATAATTTCGGAATGTTGATTTTTCAACAAATTGATTTTTGTAAAAATAAAATCTAAACATTTATCAAATAGCAACATGACGGCGTTCACACAAGCAACACGAGAAGCCTCTGATGCCAGCAGCTAAAGTTCTTTTGTAGCATCTTCCGACAAGTACCGCAATACAAAATCTAACCTGCGTCTCCTAGACAAGTTAATGATTTGGAAAAGGTTCGGTAGAGTCAAAATTTGTGATTGAAGAATAATTTGAGTATAATTGAGAAATAATTTAAAATTATCCATTGAGTCCGGATTTGAGATTTGGTAAAAAAAAATCAGATAAAATTCGTGAATAATTTGTAAAATTCGCGAATAATACATAAAATTCAGAAATTTTTTGTAAAATTCACAAATTATTTGCGAATAATTCGAGAACAGTTCGAAAGTCAAATAATACGTGAATTGATTCAGTGACCGCTCAAATCTGAATTATTTACAAATCTTGTTACTATGGTTTCTTTTATAAAACATAAAGCACACATTGGCAAAGTTGCAGGCAGAAAAATGACTATTTGAATCCAACCGCTTTCTGAAGTCGATTGTAAATGTTTTGATAAGATTCCATTTCATTAAGTAGAAACCAGTGAGATTATGGCGATGAGTTTATGTTGCTTCATTATTCGAATTCTGATAATTGTCCCACATTTCAATCTCCGCACTATTGTTGCACCATAACTACTATAATTGTCAGGGGATCATAAAAACTCCAGCACTTATTTTTGTTTTCTAAAATATTAACACCTATGTATATAAATATTTATGCCTATGAACTAAAATATTTATACCTCTGGGAGAATATTTATTCCTCTAGGTGAATATGGGGGGATCCTACATGTTTTTAGAGGTGGATTTTTTTTCTTCTTTATTCAATCTCGTTCACATTTCTAATGATCTATGAGAAATTTTGTGAATGTAAAATCACAAGCATCTTCCATGCAATTTTATCTTTCAAATTAGATCCATAATGACGCACTTTCGGGCTCGCCGTCACACAAGTATTTATAATTATACTTGCAAATATTTTTTACATATGACACTGGCTAATGTATGAAAGTATTAATATCAAGTATTGCTAGTATTTATACATATACACTGAACTATTTTTACCTATGTGGTCAACTATTTTTGTCAATCTGAGCCATTAATTAGAGCCGTTAGATAAAGGGTAAATTCGACGAATACCCATTAACTATTAAAGGGATTTCATATTTCTCATATGCTAGCAAAAATAAGCTAAATGAGAAGTTGATTGAGATTTATTTAAGAAGAGTACGTCTGTATTAATAGGTTTCGATAAGGACATTTTGTTAATAAGTTTGAAGAAATAGTATTTTGTCTGATGTTTTATAAGTGTAGAAAATTTTATAAAGGATTTAGCGACGGTGCTATGGATTGCATAGAGAGCTACGGTGTTGCGGCTCAATATTCGAGTTTTTAAAATTCTAACGGTCGATCCGAACCATTCATCTTGTTCTCCATATTATAAATATGTGTTTGGAGACCAAATTTTACATTTTTTGAAAATTTTTTACTATTTTTTTAGATTTATTCAATATCACTGTTTTTTATAGTCCAGATTTGTCTGAAAAATAATGATTTTCTATCTATCTAAAAAAATAGTAAAATTTTTTCAAAAAATGTAAAATTTGGTCTCCAAACACATATTAATATGGAGAACAAAATGAACGGTTCGGATCAACAGTTAGGGTTTGAAAACTCAAATATTGAGCCGTAGCACCAGCCCTCTATGCAACCCATAGCACCATAGCTAAATCCAAATATAAATATTGAGAAATTTAATGTTTTAATTAACTTTATTTGACTAGAGGTTTTTAACAGTATTAATTCCATCTTAAAGGACAATAAATTACTCTTTGATTGAAGCGATAGTACTATCTAACCGCCAACCGGTTCCCATTAAATATTCTTTGATGTTGTTCGCATCTATTTTCCTTCAAAGGCAAACAGTAAACTGTTAAAAGAGAGCTGAACTTCTTAATTTGGGTAAAATTAAAAAAACCTTAGAAAAATTATAACGTAATTTGGCTCTCTCATATACAGTACATAAAATTTATCACTTCCGAGAGAAAAAAATAATAATGAACTTAGTATTACATAAAATTTTTGTGATTTTTTATAAAAAGTGAAATCATTATCGTTTAAAACTCCTAAATGTGAAAGGATATGAAATCATTAAAAAAAGACTAGGAAGACTGGAAAAGATACCAGTTGAGGTCTTTCCCAATAATGAGCCAACATGGTACTGGTAGGAAGTTAATTAAATTAAATAAATATAACACGTTATTGATATTCTGACTCCACTATAAAATCTTCCCCAAGACCCCAACTATCTATATCCTACTTTGCGATATAGTAAGAGCAATATATTCAACCAAAATTTGGTAGTAATGTGCATGCCATCCTCGCAAATAATGAATATAACACGTTATTTATTTTGACCGACACTAATAGTATTAGTATTGCATTTTTAATACGTCCGATACTAATGAGGCGATACTAATTGTACATTTTTTACTAGTGTATGATTCTTGTCTCTTCCATAAGCATCTGAAATATATCTTTCATTGAGCTGATTCAAAAGAAGCAGCTCTGTTCCATCTATGTCTCTGTTACGCTCTACCTACGATTCAGTGGCATTTTCTCTGGGTTCTACATTAAAGTCCATAATCCTTAATTTCCAAGAAATTCTGATCATTTTATTGACGGTACGTACCTGTTAATGTAGACACATTAAACCAGGCATTACATCCCCTAGAAGTATCTTAATTTAGATATAAACTATGATATATAACCAAAATTACCAATACATTGAGTCATTTTCAAAATTTTAAATCGGAGCAATGGCCTAGCTAGGAGTGTATTATAAACCTGTACAGAGAGCAACCCGACACCAATAATTGTTCTTTGCAATAATGTTCAAGTACCCATCCTCTGTTATTGTGTTTACTCTCAAGTCTTCATGATACTAAGTCTAGTACAGACATGTCCTGTCAATCACTCTTCTTATTAATCTTAACGTTTGGATTTATTGTTTGAACATCACAAAATAAAATATATCCATGGCAGCACTTGGCTGAAATGCTGCAACAATTTAGCCGGACTCTATATATATATATATATATATATATATATATATATATATATAGTTGGGCTACGGTGCTATGCATATATAGTGTCATATGGTGCTATGCGATTTTCAACCGTCAGATAAACTTTGACATTCATGCAAGAATTTAGTCGTTGATTTGAAATATAACGGAGACAAATCGAGATAGAAATTCCCACTATCGATGATTGGACTCTCATTTTTCTCTCGCTGCCCTAGCATGTAATTTCAATTAGTGCTGCGCTGATTCAACTAAACTCAAAAATTGCATGAAATTTACTAATTTTCAAGTTCTGACATGAAATTGGTAAAATTTCAAGATTCTTTTTCTTTAAAACTTGGTAGCGAATATCAAGGGAAAATTTCAAGATTTAGTTCGGAATTTTTTTTTCCGCTGACTTGAATCTAAGGGCAGTAGAACAATCTGTGCGAGAGGATCTAAACCGAACATTTTTCAGAGGGGAAGATGCAACAGAGGGCGTGCGACAAGAGAGAACAATGGGAACAAGTGGCAGCGGCAAGGTGGAGTAGAAATTAGAGAGATGCTAGGGGTTTTGGGGAGCGGAGAGGGTGGGAAATCAGGGTGAGAGCATCTGTAAAGCATCAATTAATGTTAACGGAGGGATAATTGAGCCCCCGTTTAACTCCGTTATATATCAAATCAACGACTAAACTCGTACACGAATCTCAAAGTCCATCTAACGGTTGAAAAATGCATAGCACCTTATGACACTATATATGCATAGCACCGTAGCCCAACTATATATATATATATTGTTGAGATTTATGTTTATTGCATTATAGAGAAATTACAGGGTCGTTTTAGTAAGAAGTGAATTATAGTGAATTGTAGGGACTCGTTGGTAAGATGTAACGCCTATAAGGCATGAAGGAAACAAGAAATAAAATTACAATTCATTTTAGACACATTTTCTATTTCTTCATGGTATCAGAGCTGAAAAAAACGAAACCTAAAAACGCGGCTATTGTAGCAATCCCGCGGTACTATAGCACATACCTCTTTCCGCAACTGCCAAGGAAAACATGAACTACCATGGAAATACTCAAGTGGGACCCACCAGTGCTCCCTTGGAAATAAGCGGCTGGCCCCACCTTAACCAAGCCTTGGAAATATTTAGTGGGTCCCAGGTCGGCTACCCTTGAAAATAAATCAAGTAGGCCCCACACGATTCCCTTGGAAATAAATCAGTGGGTCCCACGTTCGCTACCCTTTGAAATAACCAAGTGGGCTCCATCTTAATCATCCTTGGAAAAACTTAGTGGGTCCCAGATAGGCTAACCCTTGGAAATAACCAAGTGGGCCCCACCGTAACCATTCTTGGAAATATGGAGTGGGTCCCAGGTTGGCTACCCTTGGAAATAATCAGGTGGGCCCCACATTAATTAATTTTGGAAATATTTAGTGGGTCCCAGGTCAGCCACCCTTGGAAATAAATCAAGTGAACCCCACACGATTCCCTTGAAAATAACTCAAACAGGGGTCAAGTGTGAAACTATTTCCAAGCGTAATAGTTCCAAGGGGCTCCCCTTGAAAAAGTCTATTTCCAAGGGTAATCCTTAGAAATGCCTAATTTTTGACTATTTTCAAGACGATTAGTTGCTACGATAGTATTTTCAAGAGGAACCGTTGAAAATGGCCTTTTTTGGACTTGTTCCATGGATAATCCCTTGGAACAAGCCCTTTTTGTCCTGTTGAAAAAAGATAGAATTCTAGTACACTAGTGGAAATACTGAAATCAGGATCGGCCTATCTAGATCGGTTTTATTAATAAAACCTATCATAAAAACTAATCAGATCGGGTTTATTGGTTAACCGATCCTGTTATCGTGTTACATGATAATGGATCCATGGAGCATGAATGCTTGAAATGGTTAAATGAGCAGCCGGTGAAATCAGTGGTGTTTTTTTACTTGAACCAATTTTCCATAAACTTTCTTGTCTTTCTTAGCCATTCACAAGGTACCTAAAGAAGCCAGATGCAAGAAAAATATACAGCTGTAGTTAATTAATTGCTGATTAATTTTAGAGATGCTATCATTTTGCAATTAATTAAAGTTAGTTACTAGATTCCTATTTAACAGAATAATTAGTTGCTAATTAATTCTAGGAATGAAAATGCTTTTATTGCAAAAAGTTATATCCCGGCAACTTGTAACCATCTACTGGTTTCACCAGCTGCTCATCGAATTCAGAGCCATTGAAGTAACTCAATCTTTGAGTTTTAAATAGGAACCATCCGATTCGAATCCGCGATAATAAAGAAGGGTTGTGGCCGTTTCTAATCCTTATAAATATATTTATTTTTGGCAGCACTGATGACTAGAACTGCATAAACTACTGGTATAACTAGGGCTGTTAAAAGGAATTGTAGTTTTGTGATTTGATTGAATTTGATTCAAAAAAAATTGTAGTTCGTAATTACTTTGTTCAATTAAAGTTCGTTCTGAAATAAATCAAACCAGTTCAGTTGGAATTTTATTCAAACTCAAAGTACTCAAACTGGGTAAATTTGATTTTGTTTGGTTCATTTGCAGCCCTAGCTCCATCCACCATCACATTCTGGGTGGAGATATGACATGCTGATTGCACTCTAGCTAGCAAATGTGCTAACAATAATATATTCTATTTTCGAAGATAAAAGTGTTTACCATTGTTGCCGGTGTGTTTAATTAAGAATATTTTCATTGGTAATAGCGATACTTTTGAAAATAATAATTTATCTCAGTTTACTTTCCACAATAGTTATTTTTTATCTTTGTATAGATAAACAGAATTTTGTAGTGATAGGATCTACATTTATTCCAGTTATGTTCTAACTCAATTGTGTCATTAATTACAGGCTGTGGTGTTAGCAAGAAGTGCATTTATTCCAATCATGTTCTAACCCAAATATATATATAATTACCTTGTAAACATTAATTGATTATCAATTATATCAACATCGTCATTTTCTTGATGCTGGTGATATTTCTCTTTGCCATTTGCTTCACATCACTGCCAGTGGCGTAACCAGAAATGATCGATAGGGAGGGCCTAACTAGCTAGTTTACACAATTAAATGATAAAAAAAATATTTAACAAAAATAAATATTAGATTAAGTAACAAAGCACCTATTTGATGAATCGTTCTTCATGTCTTGAAATCAAAACAAAACATCAAAACAACCTACATAGAAAAAATTAAAAAAACAATCTTATAATGAATCCATATCTCACAATCATAATGATTTAAAATTTTCAATTATAAAACGTACCACTAATTACTAATTTGAGATAGTTGAATTTTTCGAGTCTTCATGACTTCATGTCTTCAAGTCAAAACAAAACATCAAAACAACCTACAAAGAAAAAAATTAAAGAAACAATCTTATAATAAATCCATATCTTTCAATCATAATGATTTTAAATTTTCAATTAGAAAACGTACCACTAATTACTAATTTAAGATAGTTGAATTTTTCGAGTCTTCATGTTTTGAAAACGCTGCAAAATCCTTTCATCATGAATAGCAGCAAAAATCTCTCGCTCAATGTAGCAAACAATTTTTCTAATGCCTCTTCCAATGTCATTTACTTGAAATAAAATCAAAACAAATGGTCAGTTAAACCCAGAAATCAATGCTGCTGGTGCTGAATTCTTGTAATGCAATTTCAATTAGTTTGTAATGCTGCTAGTGCTGAATTCAATTTCAATCAGTTTGTCATGATCTCAATTTCTGAAAAATATCATGATCTAAAATTCATGATCTCAATTTCACAGCACCAGATTAAAAGGCCTAGCACAATTTCATAGCACCAGAATTCAATTTCAATCAAACCTTCGTCAATTTCATTACTTCTTAACCAATTCAATTTCACAGCAATTTCAATCCAATGCTTTCCTCCAATCTAAAATCAAAACAACTTATCTCTAAATTATTACCTTGAGAGAGAGAGAACGCCAAGGGCTCTGTAAATTTTCGCTTGAGACTTGAGAGAGAGACAGATCGCCAAGGGCAGCAATTTTCGCGTGAGAGAGAGAGAGAGAGATCGCCAAGGTTTCGCCTTTCGCGTGAAGAGAAGGGGTGCCAGCTTTTTTTTTATTAAGCGGCCTCTGTAAAAATTTGGGGCCAAGGGGGGGCCAGGCCTTGGTGTAGAGAATCAACATGATTGGAAGGATTAACAAAAAAATCAATGGGGCCTTGGTTCCGCCCCTGTTCACTGGCAATGCATTGCAAGCACATATCACAAAATTAATGTGATACAACGTTTCATAATTATAAACAAATATTAATAGTTTAAGCCATGACTTAATTAACTTTAAGCTACAACAAAACAACAATAACTTCTTAACTTCAATCCACAAACAATAACAAAACAACAATATTACCACCACCTAAACAACATGCACATTTCATAGCTTATCCAACTCTCCGGCGAGTTTTTGCAAGTGAACATATGACACACCTTCTCTCTGCACTGCCTTTCTGCATCCCAATTTCATCTCCTCTGCTTGGTCCCGCACTCTCTGTCCTTCCACAGAGCCCGCATCCATCAACCGCTTGATCGCTCGTTCGAGTTCAGTTGCAGTCACAAATCCCATGTCTTTTTTCTGAAACTCTAGTGAAACCGCAACGTGCATCACATTCACCAATTGGAACGCATTCAGGTGCTGCTCCGCATAAATCGGAAATGGGATCATCGGCACGCCAAACCAGAGGCTTTCTAAGATTGAGTTCCAGCCGCAATGTGTCATAAACCCTCCAATTGCTCGGTGCGACAGGATCTTGTTTTGTGGGGCCCAGCTGGGCCACACCATTCCAATTTCCTTGGTTCTCTCTAAGTATCCTTCTGCAAGAAGCTCTTCCAAGTTCGCATCAGTTGGGCCGCTGTTAAGAAAGAATAAATTAAAGCAAAATCAGAAAACAATAACGTGTATGTAATATCAAAGTAAAATCAGAAACCAATTATGATAATAACCTCAAAAACCCTTTGCCAAGCTTGCGCAAAACCCACAAGAAGCGATGCCCACTTTGTTCAAGCCCAGTTGCAATCTGCCGGACATGTGACACCTCAAAAGCTATATTGCTTCCAAAACACACAAAAACAACTGATTTTGCGGGCTGCTTATCGAGCCACTTCAAGCACTCATGCGCTTCTCTATTGTATTCACTGAAGGAGATTACTGGTCCAATCGGGTACATTTCTGGAAATATTTTGCCCGGTTTAAGCTGACTTACACTACCATGAGCTAAGGCCTCGACTGCTTTTGTCTCGACGTGAACATTGGAATTGATGATTATCCCCTTGGCCTCCATGCAGCGGTTTGTGTGGTAAACAAGGGTTTTATAAGATGCAGATTTTCTGTGCAGAAGAGCGGGCGGCATAGAGATTGACGGTATGGGTGTGAGGTTGGGGACACATATCTCCTCCACCTCCGAAAAATCTACTTGACCATTTTGTACTTGTGGAGTAGAGAGGTGCAACAAGAGAGAAAGAAAAGTTGCTGTGGAAGTAAAGTATATGTAGGATGGTATGTTAAGTTCCTTTGCAACATCTATAGCATCGGTAGCAAACATATCAACAATAAGGCCCGAAATAGGCAAAGGGGAGGCTGACAGGGCATCCTTGATATGCGGCAAATATAATCGCATGTAAATAGTGATGAAATCCTCAAAACCGTCAAACTGGTTTGGCGGTTCGACGAAAGGGAGTGGATGGAAGTGAATTTGAAGGTTCTCTGCTTGTTGGGATTGAATGTAAGAATGGCAAATAGGAAAGGCCTTATCTAGGTTGTTTGGCTGGATCAGAAGAATGTGAATGGAAAATGAGTTGCTGGAAGTGGATTTACATTGCAAAAGGCTCTTGGCTAACTCTACCATGGGGATGAGGTGTCCTGCTGCATAGAGGGGAAGGAAGTATACACAGGATTTGTTAATATCAGCCATAAGAGATTTCTGTAATTAGTAATGCTGTGTGGGCTTTGATTCAATAAGCTACATGCCACATATATATATTGCATCCGAAGTAGGTCCACATTATGCCATGTTTAATGTGGTTAATTATTGACGACAATCATTGAAGCTAACTTGTTTTCTTTAAAAATTATGTAATACTATAAAATTTTTTTTACCATTCATTAAATATTTTCTTTAAAAATTAATTCTCTCTCATATATTATAACATAATTTATTCCTTAAGAGTTATGTCTTATATATACAGTATGTTATTTTGTTTAAAATATGTTTCTTTCTCATATATTATTTTAATTTTTTTTTTCCTTTTTCAAAAGTTACTATATAATCTATTTATAAACCTTTTGTTATAGAAAAATAAGTATTCATTATTGGAGCTTGATAATTGTCCCTCAAATAAATCTCCGAGTGCGACCAAGTACTTAGGTCATGTTTGGTTGTGAACTAAACAGTGGAATAAGGGCTTTAGGCCTCACTTATTCCACTAAACGTGGTTTAATTGAGCTGGACTAAGACGGAATAAGCAGATCTTTAGTTCAGACCAAATTGGCCTAAACTAAACCATTTCTCTAGGTGGTTTAATTTTAATTGAGTAAGAGGCCTTACTTTTCATTATTTTTATTATTTTTAATCACTTTTTAAGAAATATAAAATAAGTAATTATTTTTTTCATTTACGTATAAGGAAACTTATAACTTTATCAATTATAGAATCAATATTTATTTTTAAATGACACAACTTTCTAAATCAACAAAATATGCAATCTAGAAAATAATTAAATAAAATATTTTTTAAATTGTACTACAAAATAATAATTTTTTTGTTCATTAACCTAACACATTTTTGACAAATAAATTAGTACACATATAACTTTAATTAAATCAGATTCATTAAATACAATGTGCTTCTCTAAGATATAGAATTAATTTATACATAACTCATTTTCTTGTACAATTTTTTTCAATCAAAATGAAAAGAAAAAAAAATACAAAGAATAGTTTTATTATTGTTATTACAAATTTTGTAGGACAAAATAATTTGTAATATCAAATCATGCCTTAAGCCATCAAATTCTTATCAAACAATGAATAATTTAAGTCAAGGTATAACTTTAGATATCAACCAAACATGAATAATTTAGATCTCATTAACTTTAGTCCACACCCAAACATGACCTTAATGTTTAAGTTTCATTTTCAGTACTCATATCAAAGTTTTTAAAGTTTTGTAGCCTTTAAAATGCTACTAAAAAAATTTTAAACCTCTATCTATAAACATTTAAATTCTAAATCTGCATAGTTTTTAACTCTAACTACTTTTGTCTTCAAGTCAAAAAAGGAAAGTTTTTTTTTCACCCACTCTTTTGTTGCCCTCTGGATCATTCTCATTCATTTTTCTAATGATTCGTGATAAATTTTCTGAATCTAAAAATACGAATGTTTTCTACTCAATTTTTTTCTTTTAAATGAGATTCATGAAGAAATATTTTTGAATTATTTTCAAGTCGTTTTTTTTAGTTAATATGTATCAACTTTTGAAGTGAATAGTTTAAACCATTTAAAACTCTGATGTCTACTATTTAAACTAATATGTTTAAGTGTTTAAACATCAAATTTAGTATAATACAATCTTCTGATAAAAAAAATTCAAGTGTCCGATTCAACTGATTCTTACCGATTATTTGTAAATTTGAAGCTTCAATATTATTTGAAAGAGATGGAGCATAATGGTATTGCTTTTGCTTTGTTCTATGTTGACACCCATTTGTTTAATCTTTAATAATTCCATTGCTTTTGTTTTGTCCTATGTGAACACCCATACCTTTCATCTTTTATTCGATTCATTGATTTTGCTTCGTGCATGCTATGTGGACACCCATAAGTTTCATCTTTTATTCGATCTACTTCTTTTGCTTTGATGATACATGAAAATCCATTGCATGAGCGACCAGCCATTTGTTACTTGTTACAAACATATTTGTTTGGCGGGTCTTTTTGTACAACACCGTTATGATATATCTTATCATTAATTCCCTAATATTTCGAGAGATTAATTTTATTATTATGAAATTATATATTATATGAGATCAGGTAGATATAGTTTAACAAATAAAGGTTAATAATTCAAAAAGAGATGGGTACTGTTTAAGAATGTGTAGTTTTTGAATTATTGGTATTTTAGTAGGCTTTACTGTAATAATTTAAAGTCATATTTGATTGTGGAGTAAAGTTAATGAGAATTAAATTGCTTACTCCATCTTACTCTTCATATTGTATGTCAAGTAGTTTAAGTCATGTATTGAATTAATCCATCTGATGAAGTAAGATATTGAGCCCTTTAGGTGGAGTAAGTGTGGAATAAGGTAATTCGCCTAGAGTGGTGTATCCATGGTGAACCTGATAATAAAGTTTTCTTCCTTTTTTGTCGTTGTTGTCTTGTTCCTCAATTGTAAAAATGGAAATAATCTTAAGTACAATATGGCTCTCATTGCTCTTCAATTTTCTCTTCGTTGTCAACCTATTTTTTTAATTCAATTCTCTTCCCCCTTCCACTTGAACCAATTAATCTTGAGTATTGTGTGGCTGTATTTAGATCTATAGCTTCCTCCTTCAAGCCTCTTCAAAATTTGATTTCCTCCTTTGAATATCATAAGTGATCTTTGTATTTAGAGTAAAATAGTATTTGCAAAACACTTGAGGCTAAGATTTTTGACTTTATTTGATGGAATAGATTATTAGTATTATTCGTTATTCATCCGCTACCATTTTGTTACCCACTTATCTTAACGGGTATGAGTATGGTAAGGTAAGACTAATTCTTAATAGGTACGGATAAAATATGGGTAAAATCAATTCTTAGTAGACATATGTATAAAAATACTTACACCCTACCCATATCATATCGATTGAATCATATATGATTCCGTTGGAAATTAAAAATTTAGGCCTATGAAAACACTAAATAAATAATATAAAATAGGGAATATATATTTATAGTGAAGTTGTGAAGTATTGTCGGTTGTATATATATTATTTAAGCTGCCATTACCAAATTTCATCAAAATGATCCACTATATAAACTTGAAGCATACTCATAATGTCAAGATGCATCTCATGAGAGAGTAGAAATAGCAAGGAACATTAATAATTTTCAAATTAACGGCACACACACACGTGAGAATAAAGAGACTTGGTTCTTTAACACCTTGTTTGGATGGAGAGTAGAGAGAGGGAATGAAAAGAAAATAAAACTTTCTGTACAACTGTGTTTGGTTGACAAAATTATATCTGAGCTGAAGGATACATAAGGTGAAATGTTTAATATTGTATTATTGTAATCAATAGAATTAGTTTTCTTTCCAAATTGAGGTGTAAAGGATGGAAAGAAATTTGTTACAAGCATTTTTAGAAAAAATAACACAAATGTTCAACCCTATATCTTACATATACAATTCGCATACAATTTTTTTTGTCACAATTCTACAATAACCATTGAATTTTTCATTAACCTTCTAAATTTTAATCAATCAAATAAGAAATAAGACGAAAAGAAAAGTTAAATTTATTTTATGTCATTAATCATCAAAACAAGAAAAGGTTAAATATATTAATCTTTCTTTCTATTCCATTCCATCCACTTCTATCCTCCACCTCCTCTTCCTTTCTCTACTCTCCATCCAAACAGGGTGTAAATAAAGGCAAATTGTTGAGGCCCCTGGAAGATGTTTTAAATATATTTATCATAATCTATTATGTATTTCTATTTACCATGCATGCATGTAATTATTGTGAATAAACAATTGAATGGATGGTTAACTAAAAGAAAGGGATGAACACAGAAAGTTTCTCTTTCTTAGTCCACACGCGGCATGAATTCTATTATTTAAGGGACTAGGATTGTGTAGGGAACCTCAACCAAGGAAAGAGGCTACCAATGGATACGCTCTTTACAAGACTAGAAGAGGTCTCCAAGGCGGGAGATGTGAATTTATTAAAAGACGACGATAACCTCTTGCTTGAGAAAGTGATTGGGAGAATATCAGTGAGTGATAACCCCCTACATATTGCAGCAGTGTTTGGGCATGCTGATTTTGTTCACGAGGTTATCTATCACAAACCCGAGCTTGCTAAGGAGCTCAACAACGAGGGCTTGTCACCTTTGCATTTGGCGGCCGCCCACGATCATGTTGCTGTAGTGGAGTTGTTGATGGTAATATAATAAGTTATTTTTGTTGTTTCTGATTAAAAATATATGGTTATTGATGGAAAGTCCTTTCCTTATAAGTTTATATATGTATGAAAAAAAGTAAGTTAACAAGATCCAAATGAGAACACCATGCAAAAAAGTAAGTTAGCAAGTCATTTTTCGCTGCAGGCTGGCCTGGACCTTTGTTTATTAAGTGAGAAACAGGAAGGGCTATGGCACTTCATATTGCTGTTAAAAAAAGAAGAACAATAATTGTCAAAGAGTTAGTGGAAGCATGTGAGGAGGCAGTGCATAAGCTTACAAATAGTAGAGAAACTATACTTCATTTGGCTGTAAAATATAATTCTTTCGACACAGTTGAGTTCTTGATTGACCGGGTGCAGGATCTAATTAATGAAAAGGATGACAGGGGAAATACTATCTTGCATCATGCCGTGGCAAGCAGGCAATTATCGGTATGCAAAACTTTCTTTCTGACAAAAAAAATGTGGATGAATATATTTGTCCTTGATGCCTTTCTAAGCATGTACTTAAAAAATTGCACCTGATCTCAGGTAATCAAATTTTTGTTGGGTAAAACAGCCATCGATGTGAACACCATGAACTTGAAGTCCTCAACTCCACTCGATGTTCTACTGGAATCATGCCAGCAGAATGGAGATCTCATCCTTGGAGAGATGATACGTGTAGCTGGGGGAAAGACAGCAGCTGAAGTGTTGTCTCAATCAGAACCTGTCATCGGGGGCTCTGTTTCAAGTGATAGCACAAACCCAATACCAACTCCAGGAATGTCAGTTCGGCAACACCGTTGTGGTGGCACCAGAAATGATATAGAAGAAACAACTTTAATGATGAAACAGATAAATAAGCATGATCCGCAAATTCTATTGTTGGTGGCAACATTGGTGGCAACTGTCACCTTCCAAGCAGCATTAAATCCTCCAGGAGGATTTAAAATTTTAAATCTGATGATGATACAAAAGATGGGATCCCAGCAGGTCAACCTCTTCTCAGCGATGATTTAGGTTCTTTCTTTCATACCATATATCATGCTTGCACTTTTTTTATCCGTTAGTGTAATGAACTAATGATGTTTTTGATGTGCGGTGTCCCTCAGAAGAAAAAAATTGTGATGAAATTGTTGATGTCGGTGATCTGGCATTCACTGAGGGCTTAGATGTACTCTACGGTAAAAATTATGGTTATGTGATGTCTTAATCTTTGTCGAAGGATGGTAGGTTGTCTTGAGGCTCGGTATCTCATGGATGCTATTTCGCTTTCTTATTTTCTTAATGAACAAAAGTGGGTTAAGGGAGCCAATTGGACAGTGTTTTGCTTCGCTCAAGAGAGGATTCTTGTTGAAGTGGCAACAATTTAGTAGTACATATGAAATCAATGGGTCAAATTGTTGTGAGTTGTTAAGAAAGATAATTTGCATTGTATTGATCCTTGGTATTCTGGCGGGCATTAGCTCTCTATGGGTATTCTCCTATATTTAATTATACCGGGTTAGTAAGATGAAATGGGTCAAATTCCTTTCTTTTAATTTAATTATACATATCTGATTTATCTTTCTATGTATATATTTAATTTTCTAAAAAAAATTATATTTCATCTCCTTCAAAGTTTCATGATTACATTCCTGAATATATATATATATATATATATATATATATATATATATAGAGAGAGAGAGAGAGAGAGATGGGCTACGGTGAGTTGCGAAGTAAAACGCGTTTCTACTTCACGCCGTATTTTTATTTTGAAAGTCCAAACGATCGATCCGAACCGTTAGATGTTTAATCCATATTGAAATGTGCTTGGAGACCAAATTATATATATTTTTTAATTTTTTTACTATTTATTAAGTATTTTTTAAAATTGTTGTTTTGCTGTGAACAGTAGAAAACAGTAAAATTTTCTGGACCATCAGATCAGCGACTTTCAAAATTGCTTAATAAATAGTAAAAACATTCCAAAAAATGTAAAATTTGGTCTCCAAGCACATTTCAATATGGAGAATAAGATGAACGGTTCAGATCGACGTTTTGAACTTTAAAATCGTAAAATATGAGCGTGAAATAAAATAATCGCTTTACTTCGCAACTCACCATAGCCCATCAATTTATATATATATATATATATATATATATATATATATATATATATATGTTTCGGTGAGATTCAGAAGCAACAAACTACATATAAGCTTTGATACAAGAAAAAAAAACTTGGGAGTTTATATATATATGAAGAAATAGAAAATGTGTCTCAAATGAATTGTAATTTTATTTCTTGTTTTCTTCATGCCTTATAGGCGTTACATCTTACCAACGACTCCCTACAATTCACTATAATTCACTTCTTACTAAAACGACTCTGTAATTTCTCAATAATGCAATAAACATAAATCTCAACACTCCCCCTCGAGATGGGCAAAAGATATCCATGAAGCCCATCTTGTCACAAAACCTAACTAGATCCATTGAGCTAAGTCCTTTGGTGAGGCAGTCAGCTATTTGTTCTCCGGTAGCTATATGACTCAACTCCAATAGGCCACTTTCCAGCTTTTCCTTTATGAAGAACCTATTGATCTCCACATGCTTGGTTCTATCATGTTGCACATGATTGTTGGCAATGTTGATCGCTGACTTGCTATCGCACCACAACTTCATTTTAGCTCCATGATTCACCTTGAGCTCTTCCAATAACATCTTCAGCCACAGCATCTCAGCAACTCCCAATGCCATAGCCCTGTACTCAACTTCTGCCGTCAATCTCGAAACAACCGGCTGCTTCTTGCTCTTCCAAGAGACCAAGTTGCCCCCTACAAACATGCAGTAGCCGGATGTGGACTTCTTGTCATCTTGGCAACTAGCCCAGTCAGAGTCACAATAGCCCTCAATGTTCATGTGCCCATTCTTCCTAAAAAACAGGCCCTTCCTCGGTGTACTCTTCAGGTACCTCAGAATGTGATACACTGCGTCCATATGGCTCTTCCTAGGGTCATGCATGTAGCAGCTCATCACGCTCACTGCAAATGAGATATTGGGATGAGTATGTGTCAAATAGATCAATCTGCCTACCAGTCTCTGGTATCTCTCACAATCAACCTGTTCTCCTTCCTCTGCACTTATCTTGGCCTTCACATCAATTGGAGAAAATGCAGGTCTACACCCCAACATGCCTGTCTCTGTAAGCAAGTCTAAGACATACTTCCTTTGGGATAGAACAATCCCATCTGCTTCGCGAGCCACCTCAATCCCAAGGAAGTACCTAAGCTGTCTCAAATCCTTCACCTCGAATTTCTTCCCCAATTATGCCTTCAACTGTACAATTTCCCCCTCATCATCCCCGGTAATGATCATATCATCGACATACACAGCCAGCATAGTAATGTGACCACCATGTTGCCAAGAAAACACTGTGTGGTCAGCATTGATTTGCTGATAGCCCATGCGTACCATAGCCATCCTGAACCTATCAAACCAGGCTCGAGGGGACTGCTTCAACCCATAGAGCAACTTCTTGAGCCTGCACACCTTACCCACTGTCTGGTTTGTGCCAAATCCTGGTGGAACCTCCATGTACACCTCCTCCAACAAATCACCATGAAGAAAGACATTCTTCACATCAAGTTGGTGTAACTGTCATTCCTCATTCACTGTCATGGAAACCAGTGTCCTCACTGTGCTCATCTTCACCACGGGTGCAAAGGTCTCATTATAGTCAATGCCACAGGTCTGATTGTACCTCTTCGGTACCAGCCGAGACTTGTAGCGCTCAACCAGACCCTCTGGATTCTGCTTTACTGTGAAGACCCACTTGCATCCAACAGCCTTCTTGCCTGGTGGCAGTGACACAAGTTCCCAGGTTTTGTTCTTGCAAATGACACTGAGCTCTTCTAGCATGGCTGTTTTCCACTTCGAATCTCCTTTAGCAACCTGCCAACACTTAGGGATAGAGACAGTGTCTAATGATGCAATGGATGCTCTATGTACCGGCGATATATGTGAGTAAGAGACAAACTGAGCAATCTCATGCGGAAAACCATATCGGTCAGGAGGAATGCTCGCATTCTCGCGAGGAGTCATTCTTACTGATAAGGGAGTAGGAGGAGTAGATAGAGGAATCATAACACCTGTGTATTCTGAGTTTGAGGTGGATGGTGTAAGTGGCTTAGGAGTCGGAGTAGGCAGGGACAAGGGACTTGGCACAGGTGGCACTATAGGCACGGCTACCTCACTCTGCTTATTTCTTCTCACATACACCTCACGGTATCTCGACTCCCCCTGAGCCTGAGTTCTACCACCTTCGGGCCCATTCTTCTCAACTTCCGGCTCACCCACAGCCGAATCCTCCCTTTGCGGCTCAACCCTGGCCTAATCTTCGTTTTCGGGCTCAACCTTAGTCGAATCCTCCTTTTCCGACTCAACCCTAGCCGAATGCATCAGTGGGCAAGGAATACCACCCACACTCACTATCCTCTTCTCACCATCACTACTACTCTCCCCCTCTCGCCTCATACCTCCTGTATCGAGCGAGTCTCCAAATGGTGATGTAGTCTCTGAGGAGTAGTAAGGTTCGAGCTCGCGAAATATAACATCCATACTCACAAACAATCTCCTCTCTACTGGACTCCAGCACACATAACCCTTTTGAGTACCAGAGTAACCCACAAAGATGCATTTCACCGCTCTGGGATCCAACTTTCCCACTGTTGGTCTGTTGGTCTGTTGTCTTTCACAAAGCACACACAGCCAAATACCTTTGGAGGAAGAATACCCTCATTATCTCCTTTTAACATCACACACGGAGTCTGCCAGTCCAACACTCTAGATGGCATTTTGTTGATCAATTGTGTGGCTGTCTAGACTGCTTGTCCCCACAAATGTTTCGGAACATTCATGGAGATCATCATGCACCAGGCTACCTCTAACAAGTGTCACTCCATTTTGTGCTGGTGTGTAAGGGCACATGGTCTGATGATGTATCCCATGAACTCACAAATACTCCTCGAATGCCTTGTTTGTATATTCGGTTCCATTATCGGATCTCAGTGTCTTCACCATAGCACCATACTGAGTCTGAGCTACCTTATGAAAATCCTTGAAACAAGCAAGTACATTACTCTTGTTTCTTCATCAAGTACAACCATGTGACACGAGAATAACAATCGATAAAAGTCACAAAGAATCTATACCCATTAATCGAAGTTGTTCAGAAAGGCCCCCATACATCTGAGTGTACCAGATCAAAGGCATGAGAACTCCTACTTCTTGAGCTTACATACGAACTTCTTGTATGCTTCCCAAATTCACATCCGTCACACACAAGTTTTTATCTGTCAGCTTTCTCATACTTTGATGGAAACAAATGTTCCAGTAGGCTGAAGGAAGAGTGCCCCATCCGCCGATGAATCAGAAGCAACTCATCCTCCACACTCACCCCAGATCCTCCTGCCCCTACTCTATTGACCACAGATGCCAGCGTTGTGTCCATCCCTTTTCTATCCATGTACCACAACCTATCACTCCATGTGCCCGTCCCAAGTATCCGACCTGTCCCTTTCTCCTGAAAGACCATCTTCAAAATATCAAAGGTCACAATGCATTTCTGCTCACGAATAATAGCACTAATGGACACCATGTTTATGGGAAAGGAAGGAGCATGCAACACATTGTTCAGAGTCACTGAATCGATACATCTCACAGTACCCTTACCAACCATGGGCTGAACCGTACCATCGGCTGTCTGAATGTTATCTTTGACTGCTAGGTGAGTATAGGAAGAAAACTCCCTAGCAGCACCAGTCACATGGCGAGATGCACCAGAGTCTACTATCAAATCCGATGATCTAGTAGTGCGTATAGCGGCAAGAGTAAGTGTGTCAGCGACCACACTCTTCCCCTCACTTGCTCCTTTCTGTCTCCTCCTGACTATCTTCATGATCATATCCTCCTCTGATAACCCCACAATAGCTTCTTTCACTTCCTTTGCAACCATCAGATTTGCCCGGTTGCCTCCTCTTCCACTTCTTCGGCTCCCACAGCCGTTCCCAGACTGCCCCCTACCACCTGGATTTATCTCATTTGGTGACTTAGGGCAAACCTTGATCAGATGACCTGTTTCCCCGCAGTTGTAACACATGCGAGTCTCCCCCTGGGCACCTGTCATACCTGATCTCGAGGCGACCAAAGCTGATCGCGCACCTGGAGGTCCACTTGGCTTAGCATGTATCCTCATGTGACTCTCCTCCTGCATTATCTCAGCAATGACATCATCATGAGGTGCTAAGGTATTGGTCAAGATACTAGCTCCTTGTATGAGGCCAACCAACACCTTTAAAATCTCCGGATCCACCTGGGTCAGTATCTCCATACCCCTTTTACTTCCCGAACTCCCATCATTCGTCGATATCATCTCTCAAAGGATCCAAGTCTCGATCACAGAGATCACACGGGACTTCCTTCCTTTTCTTGATCCGATCCCCCGATCTCTTGTAAAGACCTGATCTTGCACCCTCAAGACGGATCTAAACCATCTCCCCCTTTCTTCTTCTTTTCCTCGACCCGATCTTGACCTATCTCATCAAGATTCGAGCCCAAACACGATCGAAAGCCCGATCCAATCCCGCTTCTCGGGTGTCGTGGGGTTTAGGCCTCCCACGCCGGCCAAATCAACAAAAAAAACTACCTTTTAAAGGTTGGCCGGCCTAGAAAAGAATAAAAACGGCCAAAGAGAAGAAGAAAAGAGAGAGAGGGGATGGCTGGTGGTCTTGGGGCGGAGCTACAGTGCTTGGACGAGAGAGGGAAAGGCAGGGCGGAAGGAGAGAAGGTGGAGCAGAGCAGAGAAAGGTCCGGCCGGCGACCTAGGTGGCTGAACCGAGCAGATCAGCCTAGGCAGAGGTGGTGCCGATCAGATCTAGCTCAGATCGGGCCAGAGCATGGCGGCTCCAGTGCTGACCAGTACTGACCTAGGCGGAGGTAGGCGGGACCAGGCAGAGCTCTGGCGACGCTTAGGCGGCCCTGGCAGTGGCGGAAAGAGGTATGTGCTACAGTACCGCGGGATTGCTACAGTAGCCGCGTTTTTAGATTTCGTTTTTTTCAGCTCTGATACCATGAAGAAATAGAAAATGTGTCTAAAATGAATTGTAATTTTATTTCTTGTTTCTTTCATGCCTTATAGGCGTTACATCTTACCAACGAGTCCCTACAATTCACTATAATTCACTTCTTACTAAAACGACCCTGTAATTTCTCTATAATACAATAAACATAAATCTCAACAATATATATATATATATAGAGTTGGGCTACAGTGCTATGCATATATATATAGTGTCATAAGGTGCTATGCATTTTTCAACCGTTAGATGGACTTTGAGATTCGTGTACAAGTTTAGTCACTGATTTGATATATAACGAAGACAAACAGGGGCTCAATTATCTCTCTCCGTTAACATTAATTGATGCTTTACATATGCTCTCACCCTATTTTCCCACCCTCTCCGCACCCCAAAACCCCTAGCATCTCTCTGATTTCTACTCCACCTTGACGCTGCCACTTGTTCTCATTGTTCTCTCTTGTCGCACGTCCTCCAAATTGTTGCAGCATTTCAGCCAAGTGTTGCCAGGGCTATATTTTATTTTGTGATGTTCAAACAACAAATCCAAGTGTTAAGATTAATAAGAAGAGTGATTGACAGGACATGTCTGTACTAGACTTAGTATCATGAAGACTTGAGAGTAAACACAATAATAGAGGATGGGTACTTGAACATTATTGCAAAGAACAATTATTGGTGTCGGGTTGCTCTCTGTACAGGTTTATAATACACTCCTAGCTAGGCCATTGCTCCGATTTAAAATTTTGAAAATGACTCAATGTATTGGTAATTTTGGTTATATATCATAGTTTATATCTAAATTAAGATACTTCTAGGGGATGTAATGCCTGGTTTAATGTGTCTACATTAACAGGTACGTACCGTCAATAAAATGATCAGAATTTCTTGGAAATTAAGGATTATGGACTTTAATGTAGAACCCAGACAAAATGCCACTGAATCGTAGGTAGAGCGTAACAGAGACATAGATGGAACAGAGCTGCTTCTTTTGAATCAGCTCAATGAAAGATATATTTCAGATGCTTATGGAAGAGACAAGAATCATACACTAGTAAAAAATGTACAATTAGTATCGCCTCATTAGTATCGGACGTATTAAAAATGCAATACTAATACTATTAGTGTCGGTCAAAATAAATAACGTGTTATATTCATTATTTGCGAGGATGGCATGGACATTACTACCAAATTTTGGTTGAATATATTGCTCTTACTATATCGCAAAGTAGGATATAGATAGTTGGGGTCTTGGGGAAGATTTTATAGTGGAGTCAGAATATCAATAACGTATTATATTTATTTAATTTAATTAACTTCCTACCAGTACCATGTTGGCTCATTATTGGGAAAGACCTCAACTGGTATCTTTTCCAGTCTTCCTAGTCTTTTTTTAATGATTTCATATCCTTTCACATTTAGGAGTTTTAAACGATAATGATTTCACTTTTTATAAAAAATCACAAAAATTTTATGTAATACTAAGTTCATTATTATTTTTTTCTCTCGGAAGTGATAAATTTTATGTACTGTATATGAGAGAGCCAAATTACGTTATAATTTTTCTAAGGTTTTTTTAATTTTACCCAAATTAAGAAGTTCAGCTGTCTTTTAACAGTTTACTGTTAGCCTTTGAAGGAAAATAGACGTGAAAAACATTAAAGAATATTTAATGGGAACCTGTTGGCAGTTAGATAGTACTATCGCTTCAATCAAAGAGTAATTTAGTGTCCTTTAAGGTGGAATTAATACTGTTAACGACCTCTAGCCAAATAAAGTTAATTCAAACATTAAATTTGTCAATATTTATATTTTTATCCTTATTACTAGACTTTTAACATAGTATATAATACAAATATTTAATCTTATAATTTGAATAATTTTATAAAATTTCCTACACTTATAAAACATCAGACAAAATACTATTTCTTCAAACTTATTAATAAAATATCGTTATGGAAACCAATTAATACAGACGTCGTCGTACTCTTCTTAAATAAATTAATCTCAATCAACTTCTCATTTAGCTTATTTTTGCTAGCATATGAGACAGATGAAATCCCTTTAATAGTTAATGGGCATTGGTCGAATTTACCCTTTATCTAACGGGTCTAATTAATGGCTCAGATCGATTGACTCTATTTTTTCTCCAAAAGATAGAGCTACAGAAACTTCAGCACCTTTTGTACATAAAAATTGAAAAGCAATGTCAGAAAGAGTTTTAATATAAAAATATGAGTTTGTCAATCTCACTATCGAGGTTATAGACATCTTTAGTTTCAACAAATATTAGTTATAATTAGTTATATATTTAAAAAAATTAGTTACTTATTAAATGGAGTAACATATGTATAATATTTAGCAGCATAAAATCATCACGATTGTTCAACTGAATAATAAGAATAATTACATTGATCCCCACATTTTTGCACTCCCCCCCCCCCCCCCCCTCTCCCCTGTCCCCACAGCAACATTAAAATAAAATTGTACTATGGTCCTCACTAATTATATGGTCCACTTTGAAGTCCCCAGACTCGTCATGCATCAATCTTCGTAGGTATTAATACTTGAAAGATAAGAAATTAATACTTGCATGCATAACTTGATACGACCACCCCTTTTCCAATCCCTCAATGGTTCCCGCATCAACTTTCCTCTAATGAAGTAGTGGGACCCCGCATCCCCGCATAAATCTTTACCAATCGTTACTGCATTAACATTTTTCTAACCAAAATAGTTTACCACATATGTATAAATACTAGTAATACTTGATATTAATATTTTAATATGTCAGCTAGTGTCATATGTAAAAAATGTTTGCAAGTATAATTATAAATACTTGTGTGATGACGAGCTCGAAAGTATGTTATCATGGATCTCATTTGAAAGATAAAATTGCGTGAAAGACGTTCGTGGTTTTATATTAGTAAAATTTCTCATAAATCGTCAGAAATGTGAACGAGATTGAACGAAGAAAAAAAAAACACCTCTAAAAATATGTATGATCTCCCATATTGTTTGAGTGGTCCCCTAGAGGTATAAATATTTTGGTTCATAGGCATAAATATTTTTGTACATAGGTATTAATATTTAAAAAAAAAAAAATCAATGTTGGAGTTTTTGTGGTTCCCCTGACAATTATAGTAGTTATGGTGCAGAGATAACTAGTGCGGAGACTAAAGTGCAGGGACAATTATCAGGATTCGAATAATGAAGCAACATAAAATCATCGCCATAATCGCACTGGTTTCTACTTAATTAAATGGGATCTTGTCAAAACATTTACAATAGTGATAACCAACGGTACGTGTAAGATTCATGTATATATATAACACTACATATACGTACGTACTTTTTCAGTTATGAATTTTGTATATGGTAAACGTTGTATGATTGATAAAGATAACTATTTATCTGTAATATTTAACTAAATATTATGAACAATTTATTTATTAAATATAATAAAAAAATAAAGATGTTCATAAACAGACCGTACAGTACCCACTCGGTAGAAAAACTCGGGACGTGGGATCAACTTGTGGAAATAAATCTGCTGCGATTCTTTGGAATCGCAGGGACCTGCTTTTCCAAATCAAACCATCTATTTGTTTTAAGATTCGTGCTTAAAACCAACTGATTTTGAGATCCATGTATTCCAAAAAATAAATGGTTTGATTTGGAAAAGCAAGATCCTGCAATTCCAAAGAATCCCAGCAGATTTATTTCCTCAACTGGTGCACATTACACAGCACATGGGCGTGTTCAACGATCATAATGGAGACATGAAGAACGGAGGGCTGGACTTCAAAAAGGGCGTGAACGCCCTCATGTTGCCATTTGATGAATGTGTAGAAATCGTAATCTTCATTCGGATAGAAGTTCCTATCTAACTATAAAAAATAATAGGAAGCAAGAATATTCATAAAAGATTTCATATTCGGATTTCAAACCTTCATTCTCTTACACAGGACATTTATTTTAGTTAAAGCAATTTTTTTTTCCCCTTTTTATTGAATGCTTTTAATCGTATGGCTGAAGTTCTTCAAAAAAAAATCCCCTGAATACGTTTGGAAAGTTGATTGTATGGCCTAAGGCTACAATACATTACAATGCATAGGCATTTTTGTGCATTGGACTATAAATTACCGGATTCAAAGTCCAAATGACCGATCCAAACTATTAATCTTGTTCTCCATATTAATATTTACTTGGAGACCAAATTTTACATTTTTTGAAATTTTTATACTATTTATTAAGCCACTTTGAAAATTGTTGATCCAACGGTAGCAGTAAAATCAAAAGGCACCGTTGGATAAGTGATTTTTATTTTAATCAACGGTAGCAGTAAAATCAAAAGGCACCGTTTGAGTCTGGGGACTTCAAAGTGGACCATATAATTAGTGAGGACCATAGTACAATTTTATTTTAATGTTGCTGTGGGGACAGGGGAGAGGGGGGGGGGGGGGGGGGGGGGAGTGCAAAAATGTGGGGATCAATGTAATTATTCTTATTATTCAGTTGAACAATCGTGATGATTTTATGCTGCTAAATATTATACATATGTTACTCCATTTAATAAGTAACTAATTTTTTTAAATATATAACTAATTATAACTAATATTTGTTGAAACTAAAGATGTCTATAACCTCGATAGTGAGATTGACAAACTCATATTTTTATATTAAAACTCTTTCTGACATTGCTTTTCAATTTTTATGTACAAAAGGTGCTGAAGTTTCTGTAGCTCTATCTTTTGGAGAAAAAATAGAGTCAATCGATCTGAGCCATTAATTAGACCCGTTAGATAAAGGGTAAATTCGACCAATGCCCATTAACTATTAAAGGGATTTCATCTGTCTCATATGCTAGCAAAAATAAGCTAAATGAGAAGTTGATTGAGATTAATTTATTTAAGAAGAGTACGACGACGTCTGTATTAATTGGTTTCCATAACGATATTTTATTAATAAGTTTGAAGAAATAGTATTTTGTCTGATGTTTTATAAGTGTAGGAAATTTTATAAAATTATTCAAATTATAAGATTAAATATTTGTATTATATACTATGTTAAAAGTCTAGTAATAAGGATAAAAATATAAATATTGAGAAATTTAATGTTTGAATTAACTTTATTTGGCAAGAGGTCGTTAACAGTATTAATTCCACCTTAAAGGACACTAAATTACTCTTTGATTGAAGCGATAGTACTATCTAACCGCCAACAGGTTCCCATTAAATATTCTTTAATGTTTTTCACGTCTATTTTCCTTCAAAGCCGAATAGTAAACTGTTAAAAGAGAGCTGAACTTCTTAATTGGGGTAAAATTAAAAAGACCTTAGAAAAATTATAACGTAATTTGGCTCTCTCATATACAGTACATAAAATTTATCACTTCCGAGAGAAAAAAATAATAATGAACTTAGTATTACATAAAATTTTTGTGATTTTTTATAAAAAGTGAAATCATTATCGTTTAAAACTCCTAAATGTGAAAGGATATGAAATCATTAAAAAAAGACTAGGAAGACTGGAAAAGATACCAGTTGAGGTCTTTCCCAATAATGAGCCAACATGGTACTGGTAGGAAGTTAATTAAATTAAATAAATATAACACGTTATTGATATTCTGACTCCACTATAAAATCTTCCCCAAGACCCCAACTATCTATATCCTACTTTGCGATATAGTAAGAGCAATATATTCAACCAAAATTTGGTAGTAATGTCCATGCCATCCTCGCAAATAATGAATATAACACGTTATTTATTTTGACAGACACTAATAGTATTAGTATTGCATTTTTAATATGTCTGATACTAATGAGGCGATACTAATTGTACATTTTTTACTAGTGTATGATTCTTGTCTCTTCCATAAGCATCTGAAATATATCTTTCATTGAGTTGATTCAAAAGAAGCAGCTCTGTTCCATCTATGTCTCTGTTACGCTCTACCTACGATTCAGTGGCATTTTCTCTGGGTTCTACATTAAAGTCCATAATCCTTAATTTCCAAGAAATTCTGATCATTTTATTGACGGTACGTACCTGTTAATGTAGACACATTAAACCAGGCATTACATCCCCTAGAAGTATCTTAATTTAGATATAAACTATGATATATAACCAAAATTACCAATACATTGGGTCATTTTCAAAATTTTCAATGAGAGCAATGGCCTAGCTAGGAGTGTATTATAAACCTGTACAGAGAGCAACCCGACACCAATAATTGTTCTTTGCAATAATGTTCAAGTACCCATCCTCATCCTCTGTTATTGTGTTTACTCTCAAGTCTTCATGATACTAAGTCTAGTACAGACATGTCCTGTCAATCACTCTTCTTATTAATCTTAACGTTTGGATTTATTGTTAACATCACAAAATAAAATATATCCATGGCAGCACTTGGCTGAAATGCTGCAACAATTTAGCCGGACTATATATATATATATATATATATAGTTTGGTTATGGTGCTATGCATATATAGTGTCATATGGTGCTATGCGATTTTCAACCGTAAAATAAACTTTGACATTCATGCAAGAATTTAGTCGTTGATTTGAAATATAACGGAGACAAATCGAGATAGAAATTCCCACTATCGCTGATTGGACTCTCATTTTTCTCTCGCTGCCCTAGCATGTAATTTCAATTAGTGCTGCGCTGATTCAACTAAACTCAAAAATTGCATGAAATTTACTAATTTTCAAGTTCTGACATGAAATCGGTAAAATTTTAAGATTCTTTTTCTTTAAAACTTGGTAGCGAATATCAAGGGAAAATTTCAAGATTCAGTTCGAAATTTTTTTTTTCCGCTGACTTGAATCTAAGGGTAGAAGAACAATCTGTGCGAGAGGATCTAAACCAAACATTTTTCAGAGGGGAAGATGCAACGGAGGGCGTGCAACAAGAGAGAACAATGAGAACAAGTGGCAGCGGCAAGGTGGAGTAGAAATTAGAGAGATGCTAGGGGTTTTGGGGAGCGGAGAGGGTGGGAAATCAGGGTGAGAGCATCTATAAAGCATCAATTAATGTTAACGAAGGGATAATTGAGGCCCCGTTTATCTCCGTTATATATCAAATCAGCGACTAAACTCGTACACGAATCTCAAAGTCCATCTAACGGTTGAAAAATGTATAGCACCTTATGACACTATATATGCATAGCACCGTAGCCCAACTCTATATATATATATTGTTGAGATTTTTGTTTATTGCATTATAGAGAAATTACAAGGTCGTTTTAGTAAGAAGTGAATTATAGTGAATTGTAGGGACTCGTTGGTAAGATGTAACGCCTATAAGACATGAAGGAAACAAGAAATAAAATTACAATTCATTTTAGACACATTTTCTATTTCTTCATGGTATCAGAGCTGAAAAAAACCAAACCTAAAAATGCGGCTATTGTAGCAATCCCGTGGTACTATAGCACATACCTCTTTCCGCAACTGCCAAGGAAAACATGAACTACCATGGAAATACTCAAGTGGGACCCACCAGTGCTCCCTTGGAAATAAGCGGCTGGCCCTACCTTAACCAAGCCTTGGAAATATTTAGTGGGTCCCAAGTCGGCTACCCTTGAAAATAAATCAAGTAGGCCCCACACGATTCCCTTGGAAATAAATCAGTGGGTCCCACGTTCGCTACCCTTTGAAATAACCAAGTGGGCCCATCTTAATCATCCTTGGAAAAACTTAGTGGGTCCCAGATAGGCTAACCCTTGGAAATAACCAAGTGGGCCACACCTTAACCATTCTTGGAAATATGGAGTGGGTCCCAGGTTGGCTACCCTTGGAAATAATCAGGTGGGCCCCACATTAATCAATTTTGGAAATATTTAGTGGGTCCCAGGTCAGCCACCCTTGCAAATAAATCAAGGGAACCCCACACGATTCCCTTGAAAATAACTCAAACAGGGGTCAAGTGTGAAACTATTTCCAAGCGTAATAGTTCCATGGGGCTCCCCTTGAAAAAGTCTATTTCCAAGGGTAATCCTTAGAAATGCCTAATTTTTGACTATTTTTAAGACGATTATTTGCTACGATAGTATTTCCAAGAGGAACCGTTGAAAATGGCCTTTTTTGGACTTGTTCCATAGATAACCCCTTGGAACAAGCCCTTTTTGTCCTGTTGGAAAAAGATAGAATTCTAGTACACTAGTGGAAATACTGGAATCAAGATCGGTCTATCTGGATCGGCTATACGAACTAACCGATACTAATACCTATCTGGATCGGTTTTATTAATAAAACTGATCATAAAAACTAATCAGATCGGGTTTATTGGTCAACCGATTCTAATTTATGCACTATTAGGAACGGTTGTTTCTAAAAACCGATCCTGATACTATCAGGATCGGTTTTAACAAACAACAGGATCAGTTGTTAGATAAGAACCGATCTAGATAGTTATTTGGATATGTTCTTAGCTAAGAACCGATCTAGATACTTTTTTTTAATTTTTTAAAATCAATAAAACAACAGGATCGGTTCTTAGATAAGAACCGATCCAGATACATTTTTAAATTTTTTGAAAATCAATAAAATTAACAACAGAGTCGGTTCTTAACTAAAACTGATCTTAAAACCATCTCACTTGGCGTTTGGCGCTAGGGTTCTTGTTCGCTTCGTGCCTCATCCAATCTATCTCATTTTCAATTAACTTAGCGAAAAACCATTCCCCCTCTCTCTCTCCCTCTCATTCTCCGCCTCTCCCAATCTCTCTCTCAATTCCTCCGTCGGTGACCAATCTCTCTTTCTCCGTCTCTCAATTCCTCTAGCCAGATCTGAAGAAGGCGAAAAAGGAAAAGAAATCGACGGTCCAGATCAAAGATGACCGGGACTTCGTGGCGTCCCGTTCGCCACTCATGTGACTACGTCCGGGGAAGACAGGGGGCTATGGCTTTGGCTTTGGGGGGGCCTTCCTAAGGGCCTCGCGTAACATGCTTGTTAGGAGAGGTTGAAGCTGCATGAAGACAAGAGCGAAGAGGGTCGATCTAAGCGCCTTCAATTTCATGCTTCCTGACTCGCAATTTGAGGTACTCTTCTCAAATTCGTCTCTGATCCGCCTGATTTCTGTACTTTAGTTTTTGTTCTCTATTGTTTTGAACCTTTTTTCTAGAACGAACGAAAAACACAGCGCCTTCAATCCGAGGTATTACCACCTGTATAATTAAAATCTTAGTAATTTGGTTGAAAGTTTTGAAACTTTTTTTTTTCCAAATTGATTAATTTAACTGCGTTCTTTCAGAGGAAAATACTGGTAGAACAAAGGTCCGTCAGAGGAAAATACTGGTACAATGGACACATGGTTTGATATTGGTACAGTTGCTTGCAACAAGGTCTCTTGGAGGGGGGCATTACTGATATACAAGTTAATTTATGAGTTAGTTTTTCAACTTTTGTAGTAGTGAATAGGTTTCGAGTAAGGTAGAAGTTTGTATTGGCTTTCATTACTGCATTTACCAGATTTGACAGGATTGTAATGATTTCATAGCATAGGATTTAGTTCTATAAACATACTGACACGTCATATGTAGTCAAAAGTAACTACATGTAAATAAATGAACATAAAATTATTTTATGTTATTATTTATTTCAAGTAACAATTCACATTTCGGACTAAATTTATTTTGTAGGCATCACGTTGGCCAAAAATAAAAAACATAGAAAAATATACATTGGTTGACTCTGCACTTCACAAAATAAAAAAAGCTCTGTTTTACTACTTTCTTTGTTCTTTACGTTTCCAGAGAAAAAAAAAAAGCTCTGTTTCTCTCACTGAAACAGAGATGCTATGGATTACCAACAAAGGAGAAAGTTTTTCCTGAAATAGACAAAATATCACTGCATCGGCCTATTAAGTTCTGGATTGCTCATTACTTTGGACCACACCATTTCCCCTTCCTTGGTTCTCTCCATTAACCCCTCTGAAAGCTCCTCCAAGTTTGCGTCAGTTCAAAGAATCCACAAAAAAACGGGCACCTGCTCCACTCCAACCCGGCAAAGAAAGTAAAAAACACCACTGATTTCACCGGCTGCTCAATTAACCATTTCAAGCATTCATGCTCCATGGATCCATTATCATGTAACACGATAGCAGGCCTCACTGGGGAAAACTTTTATGGGGCCCGTTACCATGGCTTCCATTGCCTTTGGCTCGAGATCAGCACAGGATATGACGATTATGCCATTGATCTCAGTGTACCGTCGGGCGTGGTGAACAAACCACCCAAAAGAGCTGAGTTTGGAGCTCATTAAGGGTTTCGGTATCGAGAGTTCATGTCGGTACAGGTGCGATACCATAACTCTTCCTCAGTCTCCTAAAAATCTATATATCTCATTACCAGATTGTAATAAAGTGGGAAGGTGAAGCATCAGCTCTCTCTGTTTCTCTCTGTAAATGTAACAGAGGAGTTCTAAGAGAAGAGTAGGGTCGGTTACGTCGGTAGCAGAAATGGGTCCTTTCCTCCACCAATGCAATATTTATTATTAGGAAGCTGATAACAGTATCCGTGCTACAGTACCTACACTGTACCCGTAGAGGGACTACCTAAAATTAAATGCGAAAAAATAACTTTTTGTGGGAATCGCAAAAACTCCACAATTTTTTTTTCCTAAAGTATTAATATCTATGCACAGAAGTATTTATACCAATGTACGGAAGTATTTATAGCTATGAGTTGAACAATTATTTATTGTGCGGGTACTGTAGCGCGAAGATAATAGTACCCACATCGCTGTACTTGCAGGGGGATCACCGAAAATTAAATGCAGAAAGATAACTTTCTGCATGGACTGCAAAATCTCTACAATTTTAATTTTTTTTCCATATTATTAATATATACGTAATATTTTTTTTCAAATGAGATCCATGATGACGTAGTTTTAGACTCGTCGTCGCGCAAGTATTTATACCTCGCCGTACAAGTATTTATACCTATACTTGCAAGTATTTTTTATATATGACACTGAAAATATTAATATCTAAGTATTGAAAGTATTTATACTTATATATTAAAGTATTTATACATATGAGGTCAACTATTTTGTTAGATGAACATTGACGCAGGAATGATGAGGAAACTCCAAAAAAGATAATCATAACAAGTCACACATCAAATTATTAATATTTTTTAAGTTTTAATATCTTATCTTTTAAGTATTTATAACTATGAAGATATACATAGCTAACTATTTTTTACATATGACAATGAAAGTATTTTATAACTACGAAAGTATATATATCTAAGTATTTTTTACATATGACACTGAAAGTATTAATATTTAAGTACTAAAAGTATTTATATCTATGCATTGAAGTATTTATTCCTATGAAGTGAACTATTTTTATTAGAGAAAGGTTGACACAAGAACAAGTTCAGGGATTGTAAAAGAAAAACTATATAATTAGTGAGGACCGTACCATAGAGAAATGATGCTAATGAAATTTTAGAATAATAATTAGTTGAGACTATGTAATTATTAGGGACCATAATATATTATTTCTCTAAGTGTGGTACTGTAGCACGATTATTGTAGCGCTGGTACTGTGCAGGTACTGTAATTATTCTTATTATTATCTGAAAATCAATGAGGAAACACGAGTTAGCCACTTACAAATATAATAATCATTTACAGAATAAAATAATGCAATGCTAGTTGTTGTGATCTCGATAGAATAAACAAAATGGTCTACTTGTTTGTGGGATGATATGCTTAAAAATGGAAGCCAACTACGAGACATGTCAACTTAATTAAATAACTGTCACGTACCTCTAACCACAATCTAAATTGACAATTCACATCACCTAATTAATAATTAAGGTACCCTTTTTTTGTTATTTTTAAATCCGGTCAGTCTAACCACAACACAGAACAAATCTTATGGCTGACATGAAGAAATCTTGTGTGTACTTCCTTCCTGTCTATGCACAAGGCCATCTCATCTCCATGGTAGAGGCAGCCAAGAACCTCTTGCAATGTAACTCCAATTCCAGCAACTCATTTTCCATTCACTTCCTTCTTACACAACCAAACAACCCAGAAATTGCCTCTCCTGTTTGTTATTCTTACCTTAAGTCCATCCAAGCACAAAACCTTCAAATTCATTTTCATCCACTCCCTTTTGTCGAACCACCGCAACAATTTGATGGCGTGGAGGATTTCATCACTATATACATGCGAAAGTACTTGCCGCATATCAAGGACGCCTTGTTGGCCTCCCCTTTGCCTATTTCGGGCCTTATTGTCGACATGTTTGCTACCGATGCTATAGATGTTGCCAAGGAACTTAATATACCAACCTACGTATACTTTACTTCGACCGCAACTTTCCTCTCTCTCATGCTTCACCTCTCTAGTCCACAAAGCAAATATGATCAAGCAGATTTTTCGGAGGTGGAGGAGGAGATATGTGTCCCCGGCCTCACACCCATACCGACAATCTCTATGCCGGGCCCTCTTATGGACATGAAATCTGCATCTTATAAAGCCCTCATTTACCACACGCGACGCCACATGGAGGCCAAGGGAGTAATAATCAATTCCAATGTTCACATCGAGACGAAAGCGGTCGAGGCCTTGGCTCATGGTATTGTAACTCAGATTACACTGGGCATGATGTTTCCAGAAATATACCCGATTGGACCGGTTATCTCCTTGAGAGAAAACAACGGGCAAGAGCATGAGTGTTTGGCGTGGCTCGACAAGCAACAGGTGAAATCTGTCATCTTTTTGTGTTTTGGAAGCATGGGAGCCTTCGAGGCGTCACAGGTCCGGCAGATCGCAGCCGGTCTAGAACTAAGCGGGCATCGCTTCTTGTGGGTTTTGCGTATGCTTGGCAAAGAGTTCCTGAGGTAACTTTCATTGCTGGTTTCTGATTTTCATCTCAGAAAAGAAATAAAATTGAAAATCCACATATATGTATAAGGGTGAATTTTATTGTTTCACCTGTTCATTTTGATGGGGAAAAATTTGGTTTTATATCACTTGACCAATATGAAAGATTGCATGCATGTTTCTTCATATTATCCATTTTTTCTTTTTGTTTGAGAGAATACCCCTTGATAGTTTAATTATTCTTCCCCATATGTACACATATTATTTTATAATTTGTTGAAGTACCCAGTACCCAATTCCTCTCTTTTCAACCAACCACCTGTTGTCTTCAATTAAAGTAATTATCATGCAAACCTTATCACCAAATAAATTAATGACCTCAACAAATATATGCAAGTTGATTTATATATAATTTATTACAGTGGTCCAACTGATGCAAACTTGGAGGAGCTTCTCCCAGAAGGGTTCTTAGAAAGAACAAAACAAAGGGGGATGGTGTGGCCCACTTGGGCTCCACAAATCGACATCCTGTCACACCAAGCAATTGGAGGATTCGTGACACACTGTGGCTGGAACTCAATCTTAGAGAGCCTCTGGTTCGGCGTGCCAATGATCCCGTGGCCTATGTACGCAGAGCAACACCTGAATGCATTTCAATTGATCAACGAGATGCACGTTGCGGTTGCACTAGAGTTTGATAGAAAGAACAAGGGATTCGTGACGGCAACCAAGCTTGAACGAGCAATCAAGCAGTTGATGGAAGCGGGCTCTGAGGAAGGGAGGAGAGCCCGGGTTCGAGCAGAGGAGATGAAATTGGCGTGTAGAAAGGCGGTGCAGAGAGAAGGTGTGTCGTATGTTCACTTGCAAAAACTTGCCGGGAAGTTGGGAAAGATAGGAAATGTCCGGCCAGTCCGGTCGAGCTGTATAGGTTATCCATCTAGTCGATCAGTCGAGTCGTTGAGCTCAAACTAAGTCATGTTGCATGCCGTGTTGTGTTGTGTCATGTCGTAAAACATTTCTTTCAATTGTGGCATTATATTGATCAATTATTTTCTTTCTCAATTCTCATGGAGTCTTAGTAATTTAGGAAAATTGTAAGTACTGATTCTCTAATTAATTGCATAAAGTGTGATTTAAAAACTGAAGACAAATACAGCAAATGTTGTTGACTAAATTATTGTTCAAGAAATTGTTGACAAGATCAGATATGAATATTTTTTTTAAATGCATCACCAATCTAATTTAATTCTTTAATTAACTTTTTTAACTCACACTATGTAAAACATAGTATTGAAATGTTGGAAATCGGTGCTTCTCTGAAGAATGGTGAAAATAGTTTTTCCAAAGGGTGTGGAAAATATTTTGGAAATCAACACACCATATATAGAATTTTTATAAATTGATTAAGATTGAGAATGGAAAAACCCAATTTTTTTTTTTTGGGTGCAAACTGGGCCTCTTTTTCCATTTTCTCTCCCTAACCAAAGCAGCCCAATTAACCAGCTGCCTCACATCAACCCAACCTAATCCGAGTCCGGATTTTATACAATAATTTATTTATTTTATGATACTACAAAAATATCTCCAGTCTCAACTCAACTGACCGTATTGTACCAATTGACTCCTATTTGATACATAGATTTTTGCTAGAAATTTTGCTAGAAAACCTAATTAATAATCTAAGAAACAGAAAACAAAATGAAAAAAAAAAGGCAAAAAGCACCAGAGATTATTGTTCACCATGGTAATTACTTTCATCTGACAAATCAGGTGGTGAAACAGTGCCATTATTTGTTAAGAAATTTGAGTACCAATGAGCAGAGAGCCTCGGCTTTCTGGTCCTCTCTTCAGACTCGAAATCAACTGAGTACAGCCCCAAAGTCGTTTCGTATCCGGTAATGAATTCAAAAACGTCTACAAACGACCATACAAAGTATCCTTTTACATTTGCACCATTCCTGTAATCAAGCAATATTTTAAGAGTATATATATATATATCAGAAATCTATGGTTTCTCTAATTAAGATAATAGATGGTTTCTCTGACTTATTTAAGGCTAATAGTATTGGGTCATTACCTGATAGCAGTAAGAGTGCTTCCAATAAAACCGCTTAGATAGTCGATCCTCTTTTTATCCTCTAAACTGTTGTTATATGCCATTGGCAATCCTAATTACAAAAATTTATCGATAATATATATTAAGTAAACTTTAAGCTTGAAAAGGATTAAAAATAAATCATTGTGAATCCAAAATTGCAGTTAAATTGAGGAACAGAATAAAGTCTCGACAGTTCACAATTGAATTCTCGTCTTTCCTCTATAGAAAAGAGTAAGATTAGATTATATATATGTTGTCAAAATAAACAGGATCCTTCATGTTTTTTAAATCAATTGGATGAATAGTGGTGCATTAAATAAAACTAACCATTTTCCTGGACATATAAAGGAGGATTATCATAAGTTGCTTTGAAGTACTCTAGCATATGCTCCAAACCATTTGGATCAGGCACAAGTTCACTATCAATGGGGTTGTACTGTTATAAATTCAACAATGTAGAACTTAATTAGAAAAATCACATATATACAACATAAACTTTTTTGAAATTTAGAAATTATGTAAAGAACATTACCCCGCCATCTGGCCTTATATTCTTGTTAGCTGCATAAGAAGATAGATATCGACATCAAGCGTGCCATTCCAAAGAAAAAGAAATTAAATTCAAAATATAGGAGGAAGAGAACTAACTTGATGTTTGAGCAAAAGTATCTGCAATAAAGTCACGTGGGCCCGAGTTTTCATAATTAGAGGCATCCGTGATATACAGAGAAGTATAGTGATTCAAGCCGATAAAATCGAAAGCACCCCGCAACATTTCAGATTGATGTTTGGAAAAAGATGGGAGTCGGGGACCCACTATTTTCTTCATTACTCGAGGGTAGTCTCCGTTAGTTACTGGATCTACGATCCTAAGGTTAGATAATTATGAATTTGTTAGCATGAGTTATTAAGAACTTTCCCGAAAAATCCTCAACTTTTTCAGTTTTATGAAAAGCAACACTTACAAAATGGAAAATAACAAATTGGACACGAGAAAGTTTCTTCTCCATGAAAAGGCACCTTTTGTTATATAAAATGTCAATAAGAACAACTATTATCCTTATTAGCAAAAGTAGCATGTTTTTATATTAAATTATTGTGGTTCTATAAATGAATTATTATGCAACGGCAGTGCATAGAGCTAGGATATATTTAGACATTATTCCTCAATTGTGAAACCAAACCTCATCATTTGATTGTTGAATTGTAAAATCACCCTAAGAAATGAAACCAGAATAAAAGGGATAACCTACCAACCAACATAGAAATCGCGTATTCTCTGTGCTGCTTCTTTGTCAGCTTGTGAATCTGAAAATGGATAGACCCCAAAGGAGTATACATTTATCCCAACCATTCCGCCTTGCAACTCCTGCATGCACATGCTTTTAGCATAAACCAGACTAGAGATTTACTGGTACGTACGCAAGAAAAATGCCTCTATTGGTACTTGCAGATTGGTATACAGAGAGGTAAATTCCTCTATGCCATCTATGGTAGGAATAAAATTGGTACCAAATAGTGTTCTAACCTAATCATCATTATTTTTGTTTGAAAAACTTGGCAGAGGCTACCAAGGGGGTTCTAAGCTAAGCATCAATGTATGCTTAATTTTAGAAGTTCGGGGCTCAGATGTAGGTCTTACAAAAAAAAAAAAAATCAAAAGTCCTAAATAAAAAATTACATGATATTTAGTGTGATAAAGATTGTATGCAGAGGCATGAGCTAAGATAAGGTTGTGAACAGCGATATAGGGCTCCACCGTTGAATCTCCAATGGTGCAATTTATGACCCCGAATGGATTCGAACAGCGGGCCGGGGGCCATAAGCCCTGGTCGTAACTGCCTATGCCTAAAACGTTAGGCTCGGACATGGTGGTCCAGTGCTTGACCCGGTCACCGAACTCTCTGAAACAGACATCTGCATATGCTGTGAAGTCCTCTCTGTGTATACAATGATTTTGTACTAGTTAGAAGGTAAGGTAAAACACGAATGTAGCATGGAGATAGCAGGGAAGATCCAAACTTTTAAGCTGTAGAGGTCAAACACGAATAAGAATCAATCTTATAAAATTTTCATGTTACGTACAATGGTCAATTTTACAGTATACAATAAAAAAAAACCTCATAGCTAAAAAACAAATATGTTAGGCTTGCCGGTCCTCTCTATTTAATTTTAAAAAAAAAGTTTTTGTAAATAAATACAAAGCCAAGTAATTACATGATTTTGGGGCTCAACCAGCCTTGGTACTCATCTTCAAGTATTTGGGGTAGATCAAAATGATAAATCATTACATGAATTTGAATTCCTGCATGGATTTGAAAGCACAAAGATATTAGATGCTAATAGTTTGCTTAATTTGGTCTTCCTTTTGCCCAATACTAACCATGTTTGAGAAGCTCGTCTATGAGGCCATTGTAGTATTCCACTGCTTTAGGATTAACCTCTCCTCTCCCATCTGCACAATCAAATTAATAAAGTAAAAATAATCACAAAAATGTGGCCTCAATATTTAGCAAGAGGTGACTGCAATTTAAGTAAACTTTCAACATTCTTTCGCACACATACACAAACTACATTGCGCCGCATAGATTATGAAATTTATTATCTTAGTTTCTGAACTAAAATATGGATTAAACCACATTGCGCCGCATAGATTATGAGCCAGTAATTTATGCACTCTGTAATCTGAATAGGTGCAACTGAATTGGTGTAACTGATTAGTTGCAACCAAATTGTTGCAACTAAATAGGTGCGAAATCGTCCTATAGGGTTATATATATGCAGTAGCAGTTTGGATCTCTGATTGATAAGTCTGAAAACACGCATATTCCACAAACCCTATATCCTACCTGAATTCCTAACAAGATGTACCTGGGATAAGCCTCGACCAAGAAATGGAGAATCTATATGCCTCCAGACCAGTATCCGCCATCAACTTCACATCTTCCTGAAATTCATTAGGAATTTTTGACAAATTAATCTATGCAAGTCAATTAATTGCTCAATGTAGTACCCAAAATATTAACATACCATCTCTCACTTTAATTTCAAGATCTATTTTGAAGTATATTGTGGTGTTAATTTATGGTTTACCAAGTCTAGGCCAGTCGAACAGTAACATCGAGATAGATAGCATTAGTTGATACAACCTTTGGTAACATTACATTTCCATCTTTACCAGTTGGTACCCATACCATGCAGCATGATAATACCATTGTACCTTATATTTGTGATATCCATCTGAAGCAACATCACCAGTACTGTTATCTGGCATCTTTCCTGTATTTCAAAAGATACTACCACTGTAACTAGCAAAATAAACGGATTTAATACAGACAGATAATGGCAAACCATATCCATATCTGTATTAACTTTCAGATACGTATACGTACAACTTGGATATTCAAATGGAATTATCCCACATTTCACAAAAAAAATACAATATATATGTATTCAAATGGTTCAAAGCAGAATATTTCAAAAACAATTTGCTAATTTGCTAATTATATATTATCCAATACAAATTAATCACCAATTAATATTGTTATATTAGTCCAATTATGTAAAAAAAAAATTATAGATCTTAATAGAAGATCAAATATGAGTAAATGGAATTGTATTGTTAGTATTATACAGATATTTTCTTAAGAATTAATTCACTGTTAACCCTCATAGTTATATTTATGTTCAATGTATTTTGAATTGATATATACATTTGATATGGTACTTGACCATCTTTCAAAAATTTTTAGCTTTGGACTATATGTATTAGAGAGAAAATGGAAAATACAGAGAGAGATAGAGAGAGAGAGAGAGAGAGACCAGAATGAACATAAGTATCCCAGATGGAGGGACTTCTCCCATCCTCAGCTACAGCTCCCTCCACCTACACAATAAGAAAAAATCTAGGGGCTATCAGAGAAAAACGGCAAGTTAAACTAATGCCAAGAAATGCCAATTGGGCAATAAGATATTGTAACAAATCAAGAAGGTATACTAAAATATTGTATGCTAAATCAAGAAAAACGTTATTCAATCAGCTCAACAACTTTCCCATCCTCAGCAGGTTTAAATAAAATTTTCCTGTAACATCACATGGGCTCTTTTTTTTTGAAGTGAAATATCGGCCCAAAGTTTTTTCCTATACATTAACATAATATGCGTTAATAGATTTGGACCATTCGATTGAGATCCACACTAATATTAAAGAGTTCCATGCATTATAGGCGTGGGCCGGGTTGGCTCCGATCCTGATTAGACGGTCGAGATTCATTAAACTCAAAAGATGTGATCCAATCATGGTTCGATATGTACTTGGGTCCAAATGAACTTTTTGAAGCTGTGCGTACAGATCTTGATGTTGATCAAATGGCTCTGACTGAGTTTGATCAAACGGCTCGGACCGTCCCAATTATTTTATGTAATAACCATTGAATGGCAACAAAATAATATCAAAATTAATTACTTGCAAGGTTTTTTTTTCTTTTGTTATAAAAAATAATATCAAAAAGAGAAAAGAGAAAATATGAAAACCTGATAAGCCGAGGTAGCAGCACCAAAGACAAAATCAGAAGGGAAATCAGACCTTGTGAACTCCAAGCCAACCGCTCTCTCCAGTACAACCAAACAACACAATACTCCGATGAACAAGCACGCTCTTGCGCCTTCCATCTTCAGAGAGAGAGAGAGAGAGAGAGAGACCCTTTATTTTGTCCTTGGATTGGTGTTGAGAAAGGAGAATAATCTATCGGAGTAGGGGACTGATCGAGCAATATATCAAGCCATTGATTGAATAAAATTGTGCATGATTCATGCTTACATTAATTATATATGTTGAAATATGTGCATGATCAATGTGTATTTGGTTTAGTGTCAGCTCTATACAAATTTAAATCTACGTATGGTACGCTTGGCAGAATAAAAAATGTATAGAATCCATATTAAAATCTCACTCCGCATCAAGGAGCCATCTAAGCTTTGTATACTATTATTTTATTATTTATATAAACAAAATGAACTCCAGCATGTGCATGGCCACCCATGAGCCACGTATACGAATGATCCACATGTGCTGATGTGCATGCTTGACAGCATAATATCAGCTGCTAATATCAAACGGATTAAGTTTATTGACTTTTTGTCGACCAGTATTTTCTTTAGTACTTTACATTTTGAGATTTATTCTCAATCGCTTTGAGATTCGGTCTAGTACAGAAACAATATTATTTGAGCCTTGAGATTCGTACAAAATAAAAAAAAACGGTACTCCGAATCTATTAATGAGGGAATCATTTTTAAAATTTCTTGTACGGTGTCCCACTGCATACGAATTTCAATAATTAATTCTGTTTGAAATGATAGGAATAACTCCTTATTTTCTCACATTGGCACGACGTGTAGATTTCATGTCAAGAAGAGGGGTCGGTATGGGTGTGAGGCTGGGGACACATATCTCCTCTTGCACCGAAAATTCTACTTGATCATTTTTGCCGTGTGGACTAGAGATGTGAAGCAAGAGAGAGGAAAGTTGCGGTGGAAGTAAAGTATATGTAGCTTGGTATGTTAAGTTCCTTTGCAAACATCTATAACATCAGAAGCAAACATGTCGACAATAAGGCCCGAAACGGGCAAAGGGGAGGTCGACAGAGGGTCCTTGCATTGATATGTGGCAAGTACAATCGCATCTACTTGATGACAAAATCCTCGATGCATTATGTCTCTGTTTCTCTCTACGATTCACAGTACGTGGCATTTTGTCTGGGCTCTATATATATATATACAATAATCCTTAATTTCCAAGAAATTGTGATCATTTTATTGACGGTACCTGTCATCGTAGATACATTAAACCACGCATTGCGTACCCTAGAAGTATCTTAATTTAGATCTAAACTGTGGTATATAACAAAAGTTAGCCATACGTTGTGTCAGTTTGAAATTAATTTTTAAATCGGAGCAATGGCCTAGCTAGGAATGTTCAAATTGTAAAAGATACTACGTACACCCATATTATTAGATGGGCTGAATTCGTTGGGCATCACATGGGCTTGTAGACTACTGGACCTAAATCCTAGATGAATATTTTGCTCTAGCAAGTCACACCTGCTTTCAGCCCATTAACACACCTGTATGTTCCGTGAAATGCGCCACAACCTTCATCCTTCATCACGTAAGGTTACAAATAACCAGTCTTTTTATTATTAATTGTCAAATTTATCAAGTTCGCAGATTAAACATGCGAAACCAGTCTTTGTAATTACTGCATGCATTAAATGTCATAATGGTCCCGCAGACTAAACCTGCGGAACCAACCTACTGGCTTTGTTAGTTTAACTTGCATTATGGTAAATTTGAAAACTTTCAAAAAAACTGGTTAAATGATTTATCTTTTTTTTTTTTCAAAAATGATAAATACAAAATTTTGTATTATAAGTGTGGATCTTAATGGCCATATTGAACCTTGAGTAGTGAAGTAGAACTAAGATGTTCATAAGCTGATCAATTTTTTTGATGAGCTTAATTTTAAATGATGGATTCGAATCTGTGAACTGATTTACTTCACAAATGATGTATTTGCATCACAAATTTATATATTTTTAAATTAATTTAGCTTAAATAATTATCTTATAAATATTCTTTTTACCACTTGACTCTATGCGAAATTAATTTATAAATTTATAAATTTGACATATGAATTCGTCATTTGAAGTTAGATTGGTTTGTAGGTTTGAATTCGTCATTTGAAGTTATTTTCATATAATTTGAAGTTGAGAACAAGCTCATTAAAAAAGTTGAGAACACCCTGGTTCTACCGAACCAAATTTCTTGCTTTTCCTAAAGAGAGGAGAGAGAGGAGAGCAAGACCCTGCATTTCCCGAATTCAGATTCAATTCGGTACCGAATGGTAATTAAGATCTCTAAATCCAAACCGTTCTTTAACCTAACACAAATTTCAGAGTTTATATACTCTCTAAAGCTCAAATTAATTATGCCACGTTTATTTGTAATTTTGGAAAAAAAAAGAAAACAGCAGACCTGATTCTCTAATTCTATCCATAAACCTGTACTGAGAGCAATCCGACACCAATAATTGTTCTTTGCAATAATATTCAACTACCCATCCTGTCTCTTATTGTGTTGACTCTCAAGTCTTCTTGATACTTTTCGGCACGTCACCATCTTTGACAGCGTAATATGAACTGCAGATATGTAATTTGTTGACTTTGTCCCATGCATCAACGAAATTAATGAACTGCTGAATCAACACCTATTTGGAATGATCCACATATATATAATATCTCCCCCACGTTTCTCATATTCACACCTGAGGGACCAGTCACTAAATTTATGAAAAAAAACCCCGAGTTAATTCCAAACCAAAGTTTTAATAAGTGCACGACCAGATTCTTCTTTTACTTGAGGCGTTCAGATCCTAGAACATGTACTGTCGTGCTGTATTAGTATGTCAAAAATTTTAAATGTGTTATGCCGGACTGTATCACACAGTATTGAAGATGAACACAATATGTTTAACGGCATGATATAGAGTGGCGTGCCGGTTTTTCTTTTTCTTTTTTAGAATTTGATAAATTTGTTATATGTTTTATAATGTTCAAAAAATCTGAAAAAATATCCAAAAAATCAGAAATAAATTAAATTATGCTTTTAGTAAGTTTCAGTTTTTTTTCAAAATATTTTGTAGTATTTTTGTTGTTTGGTATAATTTGAGAAAATATTTGTAAGTAGTAAAAATATTGATTTTTTCAATAATGTCTCAAAAAAAATAAATTTTGACGTGATGTGCTGTTTACCATCGTGTTGTGTCTGTGTCTAGACATGTCATGTTTAAACATGTCAATTTTAGAAAAAATATATAGGACACAACATGATTATGGACAGGGGCAGATCGAGAATTTCTGTTAGGGTATGGTACTAATCAGATTCAAATAGCTAATCAGATTCGCCATTTAAAGTTATTTTCATATAATTTGAAGTTGAGAAAAAGCTCATTCAAATATTAGTCAGATTAATAACACCCTAATTCTACCAAACCAAATTTCTTGCTTTTCCTAAACGAAGGAGAGAGGAGAGAGGAGAGAGGAGAGCATGACTCTACCTTTCTCGAATTCAGATTCAATTCAGCACCGGATGGTAGAATTTCTAAATTCAGAACGTTCTTTAACCTAACACGAATATCAAATGGGACTCTCTATGGTCCTGTTCGGTAGTAAAAAGAAAGTTACTGTTTACGTGAAAAAAAAAATTCACTCAGGTTGAATTTTTTTTTCTCTACATGAACAGTAATTTTCAGTTCAAAATTTTTGATTTCTATTTTCATTCCTATTCCCAATAGCGCTCCCGAACAGGACCTATATCTACAACAGACACCAAATTTCAATCGCTCGGCTCAAATTGTACCACGTTTATTTGTAATTCTAAAAAAAACAACAGTAGACTTGATTCCGTAATGATCTACCCATGAACCTGTACAGAGAGCAACCCGACACCAATAATTGTTCTTTGCAATAATATTCAACTACCCATCCTCTCTTATCGTGTTGACTCTCAAGTCTTCTTGATATACAGACATGTTCTGTCAATCACTCTTCTTATTAATTAATGACTCTTCTTATTAATTAATGAACCGTCCACTACAATTAATCCTGGCTAACAAGGACAAATGTCATAATTAACTTGATAAAAACGCACATGCTATATATATTGGCTGCCAAGGACAAATATTACATACATGCCCATCAATTATTTATTGATTACAATAACATATTAGCAGAAAAGAGATCATATAATTTAATTGCATCTGCATTTAGTAGTATATATATTAAATTTTAAGGGCAAAATAAGTTTAATATTAGATAAAACTTCTAGGTTATTCAAATCTATTTGTGATAAATTATTTCTGAAATGCATAAATACAATTATCAAATTTTGCATATATGCTCGCATTTTTTGATTAGTAAATCATTTGTATAGGATAGCGCAAATATTTAAGGTTTCTTCAAACCTCACTATAGTACTTATCAATTTGGATTTAAATTATTTTCTAAATATTCATCTCATCTATGAAGCAGAATGAGTTCAACACTGAATAAATTTTGAGATCATGTGCATAGTTTATTTGTAATTAATTTATTTTTAAACCAGATCATTTTACAATAATTTTAGAAAATAAATTTGTATTTAAAAAAATATTGTAGATGTGTGATTTCTAAAAATAGCAAATAATTAAAAGTTTGATATGAGAATTCTTAAATATTATATGGAGGGATCCACTTACATCCTTTTCTGGTGACATCGAATTACACCCTACGTACATTTTCAAAGTTTTCAAAGTCCAAACAGTCAATCCAAATTATTCAACATTGCTTGCAGATCAAATTTTACATTTTTTTGAATTTTTTCCTATTTATTAAGTATTATACAAAATCGTTGTTTTCATACCATTGAATTTTTGTACCCATCGTAATAAATAGTAAAAACAATTTAAAAAATGTAAAAATTTGATAAGCAAGCACATTTTAATATATCCATCATGTTGAACGGTTTGGATCGACTATTTGGACTTTGAAAATGTAGAATGTAATCTGGTGTCACAAAAAAAGAGTGCAAGGGGATGGTACATAGAAATTATATGTAGTGTAAGGGGATCCCTCCTCTATTATATGTATGCACAATTGCTTTCATAATTAGAAATACCAACTATTTAACACAAGCAATAACTGTTGTTAGTACTTTCATGCCGATTGCATGGTACTTAGACATTATAACTAATTATAACTACTGTTGTCGGTACTTTCATGCTGGTTGCTGATTGCATGGTACTTTCAATTAGTGGTTTGCTAACGGGTTACCCGTGACCCGTTCCGGGTAACCCGTTAGGGGTAACGGGTAGGGCGGGTAGACGGGTAGGACGGGTACAACCCGCAACGGGTAGACGGGTAGTTTTCCCAAAACCACTACCCTACCCGTTTATTACCCGTACCCGTTGCGGGTTGACGGGTACGGGCGGGTTTTTTTTTTTTTTTTTCTGAATTTTTATGCTTTGAGATTCGTGCCAAGTTAAAGGACATCCCGGATGGAGTTTAGATATAGGGGTCCGTTTTGAGATTCATGCCAAATTAAAATTGATGACTCAGATCTCATTCTACTTAGTCAGGTATTGCACTGGATCTGAATTCTATAGGGTGCCGCCAAAAAAATTTTGAAATTCAAATTTTGTAACGGGTCAGGTACGGGTAGACGGGTACGGGTAGGCGGGTACGGGTTGGCGGGTAGACGGGTACGGGTACAACGGGTTTTTTTCAAAATTATGTTGTCCGGTCCGTTTATTACCCGTACCCGTCTACCCGTTTGTACCCGGGCAACGGGTACGGGTACCACGGGTAACGGGTACGGGCCGGGCAAAACGGGTTCAACCCCTAACGGGTTTAGCAAACCACTACTTTCAATATTCATTGCTAGGTTGACTAATATATTTTGTTGTGTGGAAGGTTCAATGATATATATCTAACAATAGAAATTTTACAATGCGTAGACTATTCTAACATTTACAAAAATGGCGAACGTTTTGCTGGCCCTGCATATAAACTTCGTAAACATTATTAAAAGGTCGATATATACATTGTACACGGTTTTGAATTGTGTCTATACAGTACTAGAATGCACAGTTTCTATATGTGAATCGTGTCAGAACTAAATAAAAGCCACTGAAACGTCTGATGATTTATAAACGGTCACGGTAATCATAAATAATAACTGGGCTAATATACACGGTTCTTATAAGGGACTCGTATATGATTTTTATAACAATACACAGTTGTTTAATACAATTTGAAATTTGAAGATTTTGAAGTGACAAATAACCAATTTTCCCTTAAAATATTGATCAGATTAACAACACCCTAGTTCTACCGAACCAAATTTCTTGCTTTTCCTAAAGATAGGAGAGAGGAGAGCAAGACCCTGCATTTCTCGAATTGAGATACCGAATGGTAATTAAAATCTCTAAACCCAAACCGTTCTTTAACCTAACACAAATTTCAGAACTACTCTCTAGACACCGAATTTCAATCGCTCAGCTCAAATTATGCCACGTTTATTTGTCATTTTGAAAAAAAAAAACAGTACATAGACTTGATTCCCTAATTCTACCCATAAACCTGTACAGAGAGCAATCCGACACCAATAATTGTTCTTTGCAATAATGTTCAACTACCCATCCTCTCTTATTGTGTTGACTCTGAAGTCTTCTTGATACTAAGTCTAATAAAGACATGTCATGTCAATAACTTTTCTTATTAATTAACGACCTGTCCCTACAATACTGGCTAACAAGAACAAATGTAATAACTTGATAAAAACGCACATCCTATATATATTGGCTGACAAGGACAAATATTACATACATGCCCATCAATTATTTATTGATTACAATAACATATTAGTAGAAAATAGATCATATAATTTAACTGTACCTACATTTAGTAGTATATATATTAATTCTTGAGGACAAAATAAGTTTAATATTAGATAAAACTTCTAGGTTATTGAAATCTATTTGTGATGAATTATTTCTGAAATGCAAAAATACAATCACTGCTACAAAAAAATCATTTTATGAAATTTTTGTATTATAAACCTGTACAGAGAGCAACCTGACACCAATAATTGTTCTTTGTAATAATGTCCAACTACCCATCCTCTCTTAGTGTGTTGACTCTGAAGTCTTCTTGATACTAAGTTTAATAAAGACATGTCCAGTCAATAACTTTTATTATTAATTAACGAACCGTCCCTACAATACTGGCTAACAAGGACAAATATTACATACATGCCCATCAATTATTTAATTTTTGATTACAATAACATATTAGTAGAAAATAGATCATATAATTTAGTTGTATATACATTTAGTAGTATATATATTAATTCTTGAGGACGAAATAAGTTTAATATTAGATAAAACATCTAGGTTATTCAAATCTATTTGTGATGAATTATTTCTGAAATACAAAAATACAATCACTACTACAAAAAAATCCTTTTATGAAATTTTTGTATTATAAACCTGTACAGAGAGCAACCTGACACCAATAATTGTTATTTGCAATAATGTTCAACTACCCATCCTCTCTTAGTGTGTTGACTCTGAAGTCTTCTTGATACTAAGTTTAATAAAGACATGTCCAGTCAATAACTTTTCTTATTAATTAACGAACCGTCCCTACAATACTGGCTAACAAGGACAAATATTACATACATGCCCATCAATTATTTAATTTTTGATTACAATAACATATTAGTAGAAAATAGATCATATAATTTAGTTGTATATACATTTAGTAGTATATATATTAATTCTTGAGGACGAAATAAGTTTAATATTAGATAAAACATCTAGGTTATTCAAATCTATTTGTGATGAATTATTTCTGAAATACAAAAATACAATCACTACTACAAAAAAATCCTTTTATGAAATTTTTGTATTATAAACCTGTACAGAGAGCAACCTGACACCAATAATTGTTATTTGCAATAATGTTCAACTACCCATCCTCTCTTAGTGTGTTGACTCTGAAGTCTTCTTGATACTAAGTTTAATAAAGACATGTCCAGTCAATAACTTTTCTTATTAATTAACGAACCGTCCCTACAATATTCCTGGCTAACAAGGACAAATGGCATAACTTGATAAAAATGAACATCCTATATATATTGGCTGACAAGGACAAATATTACATATATGACCATCAATTATTATTGATTACAATAACATATTAGTAGAAAATAGATCATATAATTTAGCTGTATCTGCATTTAGTAGTATATATATTAATTTTTGAGGGCGAAATAAGTTTAATATTAGATAAAACTTCTTGGCTATTCAAATCTATTTGTGATAAATTATTTCTGAAATGCAAAAATACAACTATCAAATTTTGCATATATATATGCTCGTATTTTTTTTATTAGTTGCAGTAAATCATTTGTATAGGATTGCGGAAATATTTAAGGTTTCTTCAAACCTCACTATAGTACTTATCAAGTTGGATTTAAATTATTTTCTAAATATTCATCTCATCTTTGAAGCAGAATGAGTTCAACACTGAATAAATTTTCAGATCATGTGCATAGTTTATTTGTTATTATTTTATTTTTATACCAGATCATTTTACAATAATTTAATTAAATAAATAATTGCATTTTAAAAAAATATTGTAGATGTGTGATTTCTAAAAATAGCAAGTAATTAAAAGTTTGATGTGGGAATTCTTAAATATTATATAGAGGGATTCACTTACATCATTTTTTGATGACATCGAATTATTACATCCTACATTTTCAAAGTTGTCAAAGTCCAAACAGTCAATCCAAACCGTTCAACATTGCTTGCAGATCAAATTTTATATTTTTTTTGAATTTTTTACTATTTATGAAGTATTATAAAAAATCGTTGTTTTCATACGATTGAATTTTTGTACCCATCTTAATAAATAGTAAAAACAATTTAAAAAATGTAAAATTTGATTTGCAAACACATTTTAATATATCCATCATGTTTAACAGTTTGGATCGACTATTTGGACTTTGAAATTGTAGAGTGTAATCTGGTGTCACCAAAAAAGAGTGTAATGGAGTACATAGAAATTATATGTAGTGTAAGATCCCTGCTCTATAATATGTATGGACAATTGCTTTCATAATTAGAAATACCAACTATTTAACACTAGCAATAACTGTTGTCAGTACTTTCATGCCGATTTAGGAATTTTTTTTAATATGCGTAGACTATTCTAACATTTACAAAAATGGCGAATGTTTTGCTGGCCCTGCATATAAACTTCGTAAATATTATTAAAAGGTCGATATATTGTACACGGTTGCAGAATCGTGTCTATACAATACTAACATGCACAGTTCCTACACGTGAACCATGTCAGATCTAAAAAAAAAGTCATAGTACAATTTTACTTGAATGTTGTTGCGGGGACAGAGGGGGGACAAAAATGTGGGGATGAATATAATTATTCTTATTATTCAGTTAAACAATCGTGATGATTTTATGCTGCTATATATTGCACATATGTTACTCCATTTAATAAGGAGTTTGGCTAGTATAACATCAGTGTCATTTCAACCTATATAACACTAACTCTAAAACCTATCAAATTGACTTCAAACGGTGAATCCAAACCGTTCAAACTGATCTACTTCATTAGTTGTGCGTTTACATGCAAAATTTATAACTTTTCGAATTTATTTAGTATTAAGTCAAGCTGTCAAATGTGTGAGTTTTTAAGTTAATTTTAATACATTAATTTTTTAATATTTTTACCGCTTGATTTGATACTAAAATAACTCAAAAATATAAAAAATTTGTATGTAAACGCATCACTCATAATGTAAATCGGTTTGAACGGTTTGGATTAGTCGTTCGAAGTCGATTTGATAGGTTTTAAAATTGGTGTTATATAGGCTCAAATGACACTGATGTTATATTAGCCAAACTCTTTAATAAGTAACTAATTTTGTTAAATATATAACTAATTATAACTAATATTTGTTGAAATTAAAGATGTCTATAACCACGATAGTGAGATGGACAGACTCATATTTTTATATTAAAACTCTTTCGGTCATTGCTTTTCAATTTTTATGTACAAAAGGTGCTGAAATTTCTGTAGCTCTATCTTTTGGAGAAAAAATAGAGTCAATCTGAGCCATTAATTAGAGCCGTTAGATAAAGGGTAAATTCGACAAATGCCCATTAACTATTAAATGGATTTCATCTGTCCCATATGCTAGCAAAAATAAGCTAAATGAGAAGTTAATTGAGATTTATTTAAGAAGAGTACGTCTGTATTAATTGGTTTCCATAAGGACATTTTGTTAATAAGTTTGAAGAAATAGTATTTGTCTGATATTTTATAAGTATAGGAAATTTTATAAAATTATTCAAAATATAAGACTAAATATTTATATTATATACTGTGTTAAAAGTCTACTAATTAATAAGGATAAAAATATAAATATTGAGAAATTTAATTCATGTTTTAATTAACTTTATTTGACTAGAGGTTTTTAACAGTATTAATTCCACCTTAAAGGACACTAAATTACTCTTTGATTGAAGCGATATATACTATCTAACCGCCAACTGGTTCCCATTAAATATTCTTTAATGTTGTTCGCATCTATTTTCCTTCAAAGCCAAATGGTAAACTGTTAAAAGAGGGAACCGAATCCTCTGCCGACAAGGGGGCAGGAAAATCCTACCCATAATTGAGTATAGCTAGCTAATCTCTAATTAACGCATGGCATTCACCTTTCAACTCATTGATGAGAATCTTTTAATTTACTTAATTGATTATAGATGACATTCTTTCCTCTTTTCTCTGTCTTCTCATCTTCTATTTCAGATTTAACTAAAAAAAACAAATAAGCTCCGTTCCCTTCTCTAATATCTCAATTGTGAGAAAAGAAAATTTCAAAGCTTAAACAATTTCTTGCCACAAGGATTTCTTGATTCGTGAGATTTTGTTTGACTTGTCCATGATGATGCATACAGGTCTAGATGAAATCCCATTGATATTATGTAGGTGAAATGAGCATATATAAACTTGCTCTGTTCGGTATCATTGTATGCTTGGACTGGCCAGTAGAAATCATACAAAAAATACACAAATACGAAACATTGATAGGAAAATGCTTTAATAAGTAGAATAAAAATAGAATACTGCAATACACATCATAATTTGTGTCCAGCCATGCAATGGCCTCATGTGCAAATCAGGCCTCTCCCTTGAGTTCGGTTATAATTTCATCTTTCTGATTTTTTCACTTTTTTTTTCTTCTCTTACTATTTCATTTTGAAATTTAATAAGGCCACAAATGTATTGAGTCATCAGTATCTTTTGGTCCTTATTCTTCTTAAATAAAATCATTTCTATTTTTCCTTTTCTATACCTACCCAACGAATTGTCAGAATTTATATATTTAATGAAACTAAAATTGACAAGAATACAAAAGTCTTCATAGTTTGTAATTGATTAGACATATGGTCTGACTTCATAATACTTAAGCTGTGTAAGGTTTTTGTAGTTAGAAAAAGACACATTTAGTTGTTATATGTTTTGTAATAGGCTTGTTTACTTCTCCAGAGGTGTGTGCAGACAACAAGTTATTTCATTTCCAATGTGACTATGTCAATTTCATATTCAACTATTATCATATAAATGTTAAAATATTTTGCAATTTGATTCAATTCAAACAAATTCTTATGAATCCAGAAATCCTTGTGGCAAGAAATTGTTTAAGCTTTGAAATTTTATTTTCTCACAGTCGAGAGATTAGACAAGGGAACGGAGCTTTTTTTTTTTTTTTTAACTAAATCTGAAATATAAGGTGAGAAGACAGAAAAAAAGAGGAAATAATTAATATCTTCCATAATCAATTAAGTAAATTGAAAGATCCTCATCAATGAGTTGAAAGGTGGATGCCATGTGTCAATTATAGATTGGCTATACTCAATTATGGGCAGGATTTCCCTGCCCCCTTGTGGGCAGAGGATTCGGTTCCTTAAAAGAGAGCTGAACTTCTTAATTGGGTAAAATTAAAAAACCTTAGAAAAATGATAACGTAATTTGGCTCTCTCATACAGTACATAAAATTATCTTCCTAGAGAAAATAATAATAATGAACTTGGTATTACATAAAATTTTTGTGATTTTTTATGAAAATTGAAATCATTATCTTTTAAAAAATCCTAAATGTGAAAGGATATGAAAAGACTAGGAAGACTGGAAAAGATACCAGTTGAAGTCTTTCCCAATAATGACCCAACATGGTACCGGTAGGAAGTTAATTAAATTAAATAAATATAACACGTTTTTGATATTCTGACTCCACAATAAAATCTTCCCCAAGACCCGAACTATATGCATCCTATTTTGCGATATAGTAAGAGCAATATATTCAACCAAAACTTGGTAGTAATGGCCATGCCATCCTCGCAAACAATGAATTACTCCCAGTTATGTGATGATATAGTAAAAGCAATATGGATGAGATCTCAAAGTGAAATGGTGCCCGAATTACGCCCAGTACTTATGCCAGTTGATCTTTTCAAGGCAGCAATAAAAGGTGACAGCAATTACATTGATGGATTAATACGACGACTTGGAGTACAGCTCGAAGAACAACGAGAAGTCCGGGTAATATTTCAAAAACTATTGCTTGCTTATATAGTGTCTGTAATATACCAAGCTAATTATTAAATGGGGGAAGCACACAGGGAAACCCATGTTGACCGTGAAGTAATTCTAAAACATATTACATTTAGTTTTCACTTTATTTGTATTATTATTATTGTTATTAATTATCATCGTCATTGTTGTTATAGTTGGCCTATGCATTACCTATTTTACTTTGATTAAATTACGATTTGTGTTGTTAGTGGAAGACAGGAGGAAGGAGAAGAAAGAGCTGATGCGAAGTTCTAGAAGCTCTCTTTGTTTTTTTTTTTAAAACTTAATTCATTGTTTCGTTATATATAAAAAAAATTCTGTACTAAATCCTGTATGGCCCATCTAACATCAATATTACATCTCTAAGCATCTCAACAATTTCAAATATAGCCCAATACTTAACTAAGAATCCACTATTTAATTTGTAATAATATATCACAAACGAATCTAAACGATTTCAACACTAATGACTCCTTAATGCATATACATGTCCAAAAATCATGATTTTTAAGTTTATTTTGCATAAATTCATGATGCCAGCCTTGAAATTTGTTATGTCATGATGAGTTTATTTATCAAATTCTTTCATGCACGAACCAGTCAAATATCACAACACACCCACGTATATATACTTTCTTACAATATAAAGCTTCTAAATACTGATTGTAGTTACTTTATACATATAACAAATGAATTAATTAGATGTTATGAAAAAGTTATAGTTATTATTAGTCTTTTACATATATTTTTCTCTAGAAACATGCCACTTAATTCAACGAGTGGAAAGATGGGTGTAAATTAAAAGCTTCTGTTATGGGCCGGTTTTGCTATGATACTATGATCGAAGGGGCTATGTCCTGTACAGCCGATCATTTCCTGGAATTTTTGGGATTTCAGAGGAGTTATTTGTTAGAACTTTTGGTGAATAAAAGCTTTCTTGAATGGGTACAAGATAAGCAATAGATTGGTGGTGATTTTTGATAGTCTTAAATAAAGGGTTAAAAGGTTTTAAAGTTCCCAAGCTAAGTAATCATGACAGCTAAAACAATTTTGGAAGTATCCCTATTTAGTAGGAGTGTTTGAAAGAAAAATTAATTGAGAATTGTTTTGGCCCCCGAGCCATCATACCCAAGCGCGTTTCCAACTAGTTTAACAGAAAAAGTCTTTCAATTTTTTTTTAATTTTCATTTCCAGTGCTCATATTCAAACTTTTAATGTTTTGTTTATAACATTTTGCAATGTTACTCCTAAGCATATAAACATCTATCTACAAGAATTTAAATTATAAATTATGTGAAGTTTTAACTCCTAACTATTTTTGTATTCAATTCAAAAAAGAAAATATTCTTTTTACCTACTCTTTTTTTTATTTTTTTCTCTGATCATTCTTGTCATTTTTTCCGACAATTCGTGAATTTTTTTACAAATCTCAAATACGGACATTTTCTACTCGATTTTCTCTTCCAAATGAGATGCATGAAAAAAAATACTTTTCAGTTATTTTGAAATCATTTTTTTTAATGTAAAGCCCATTAGCACTTTAAATTTTCAAACTTCTAAAACTCAATTTATACCATTTAAACATATGATTTCAACATGTAAAGTACTATGTTCAAGTGTTTAAACCTCTGAAAAATTCAAAAGTATTTTTCGTGGATTTCATTTGAAAGATAAAATCGAGTAAAAAAATGTTTGTATTTTTAGATTCACAAAATTCATTATGGATTGTCCAAATAGATGAGAATGATCAGAGGAAAAAAAAATGGTGAAATGAATCTTTCATTTTTTGACTTGAAAAAAAGTAGTTGAGAGTTAAAACTAACCAGATTTAGAATTAAATTTTTTGAAGATAGAGGTTTAAGTGCTTGCGAGTAGTATTTTAAAAGATTATAAATAAAACTTCAAATGCTGAGATATGAGCACTGAAAATGAAAGTTAGACATTTAATAATTGTTGGGCGCGCTTGGGAATTTATATGGAGGGCAATTATCAGCTCCAAAGTAATTATATATTGAGCTAAATGTTAGAGAGATGTGCTCTTAATTATCTCCTCTATCTTATCTTCTCAATCTATGAAAATGATATATTTCAAATATGTCCAATTTCAATATTTTCATGAAATTTTACATTGTCCAATCAGGTGAACATAGAGGACTCCCATTCTGCTCCCGATGAAATAAACACAGAAATCCAGACTGCCCAATCTGAGCTCCACAGTGCAACGCGTTTTGGAGACACAGTTCTTCACCTACTTATTACTGAGGAGCACAACGAGCTAGCTTTGAAGGTTTTTCAATGTGATCCCTCCCTGTTGAATGCACAGAACAACATGTTAGAGACACCCTTATACTGTGCTGCGAAGGTCGGTAATAAGGATGTCATTGACAAACTCATTAAAAGCGATTGTGCAGCTGTGAAAAATGTTTTAACAGAAACAAATAAAAATGGACACACAGCCTTGCATGCTGCTATAATCAAAGGATATACTGAGATAGTACAGACCATGTTAAAAGTTGACCGTAATTTGGCATGCACTCCATTTTCGGATGGAATGTTTCCCATTCATGAAGCTGCACGCATGGGCCACCTGGACATGATAATGCATTTCATGCAAAAATACCCTGATGATGCCGAGTTGCGGGATCCTTCTGGAAGAAATCTTTTTCACATTGCTGTGGAACAGAATGAGCAAGAATTTTTTAACATTGCAGCAATGGAGGAAAAATTTAAAGGTATATTTAACGTTGCAGCAAGGGAGGCAAAATTTAAAGGTGTATATAACATTGCAGCACTGTTTTTAAATGCTTTTCTTATTTAATGCAATTGTTAGTGGCATTGAGCCGTCTAACCTTAAAAAAAAAAAAAAACATTGCAGAAATTGAGGGAGAAGACGATTTGAGATTACAGCAATGGAGGGAAATGATAAAAAGGATGATTACTGCAAAGAATTATGAAGGAAATACACCATTTCACATTGCAGCAATGGAGGGAAAGACTGATATTATGAGAGATATTTGGGAACACTATAAAGATGAAGAAACGGGCGAAAGGATGATTACTGCAAAGAATCATGAAGGAAATACACCATTTCACATTGCAACAATGAAGGGAAACAGAAAAATTATGAAAGCTATTTGGAAACACTATAAAGATGAAAAAACAGGTCACACTCCATTCGAATTTGCAAACAAGCAAGGCTACACACCATTAGAACTTTCCGCCAAGCAAGTACTAAAAACTAATAAGGTATGCCTAAATTAAAGAAAACATCAGAAAATTTATTTTCTGTTCATTTTAGTTAACTTGTGTGTTGCTACCAACTACTGAATTACCAAGCTCGCAAAACACACACTAGCTAATTGAGTAATCAGGTGATACATAATAGCTTCAGTGTCAACACCAATGTAACTTAATGCTCGTAATATAGGCAAAATCTATATATACTTTTAATCTGAGGCATAATGAACAATAGATATTTTTTAATAAATTTGTCCAAGAATTTTGTTGCCAAAGTACTACAACACAAATATGAATTTGAATCTCGTACACCTTCTTTTACTAAAAAATGTTAGAATATTGATCTCAACCGTTCGATTTTTCCATGGTCAATTTAGAAAAATATATAAATATTCAATTTTTGGCTTTACTGTATAAAATCTATTAAATTTAATTGTGATAATTGAGAGCTAAACATCTGTGATATATCTACTAGCCCAATATATATGTTATTTACTAATTCTAAAGTTTAAAATTATTAATTTAATGCCTGTAATTATATAGTTCCTGTTAAATTACAATCGTTCTATGGATTTAGTTACTATGGATCTTCTAAAGTTTCTCAGTGTATTGGAGTATCACCCAATACCACAAATATATATATATATATATATATATATATATATATATATATCTTTTCCCTTTGAATTATTTTTCATATTAGAACTTGATATCTGTTAATTACTTGCTTTAAATTTTTGCAACTACGAAAGGTAACAAATTAATTAAGACGTGCCTTGCTTTCAATCATTTATTTTTCACTAGAACTGTTGGTACTGGTAAATAATATTATAACATAAACTTGTGTTGTTCTCTTACAGGATATTGATAATGGCATGATTGAAACGTACCAGGAGTCTAAAGGTAAAATATTTTCTAAAAAGTGGTTTAATGATTTCATGGAACCACCGTTGAAAGATAAATGGATAAGAACTCAAGTCATCGGACTAGGCTCTGTACTTATCACAACTGTAACATTTGCTGCTGCTTTCACAATCCCTGGAGGTTATAACCAAGATGACGGTACACCAATTTTAGGGAGGAAATATATGTTCCGGGCATTTATTCTAGCGAATGCCTTCGCATTTATACAAGGATTCTTAAGCTTATTTGCGCTTCTTTTTGAAACTCTAAGAGGTCTATCTGACAACGCTATCGTATTTGCAACAATGTCATTTCTTGTGGCAGCGGGTAGTATGGTTGTAGCATTTGGATTGGGAATGTATGTGATCCTTGCTTCAGTTTGCTTGCCTATCGCCATCCTACTTCTTGTTATCACTCTCTTTTTAGGTACTCCTGCCGTGATTCCTGTTGTTAAGGGGTTAAATTGGATTTTAGGCCCCACTATGAATTCTAGTAGGGTGGCAGGTATTTTTTATCTATTAATATTTTATGTCATATCTTTCCTGGTCATCTTTTGCGTAGCCTTTGTGTAGCTCGTCATCTAGCTTTTTTCTTTATGATCTTTTATTTGTGACATAACGAAACATTGTTTATTATGTTCTCATAATTGATGTTTCTTTTGTTAATTTATCATGGAAAATTATTACACTTTATAGCTTTTAGCCATGTTTCATAAAACTGTGATGATTATTCGTTGTATTTATTTCTCTTCAATTGCAAATAATACCGTCATAGTTTATAATAATGTCAGATCATGTTTGGTAATGAAATAGATTTTCCTATCACTACTATAGAACTGCAGATTTTTATCGGATTAAAACTGGATGTAGTAACAGATACCCTGTTGCTAGAGACCAACACCATATATAGAAGAACTGACTTGTCTTGTATCGGCTTCTTGCCGAAAGAAGAATCATCTTCTTCTATTGGTTTGGAACAGAGTACCGATTTTGGGGTGCAAAAATGTTAATTTTCCATAGTCTCTTTAGTGGATATTCGGCTTTGGAGGAGGAAATGCCTTTATAGGGCATTAAATCTTGGGACATTCTTTGTTTCCTTCGGGTTCACCTTCAATGACTTATTGTTCATAATTGATCATTGAGAGAGTTTATTGATTGTGAGGACGTTTAACTCCCGTTGGACACAAGCCCTGCCGTTAATTACATCAATAGACCTTTCGAGTCTGATTGAATACCTCGTTCATTCCATAATTTGTGCCTATGATAAAAAGAACTGAATAATGGAGCTAAGAAAGGGGCTCATGTGTAAATATTGGTCGTGTTCGTTTGTTTTCACTAATTAATGCATGTATCTATGTGTCATGATGCATATGCAGTGCAAGAGACATGATATTCTGTTTTTATAAATATATACATATACAATTTATTTATTTTATTTATTAACATATTCAAGGCTTGAGATTTGGGTACATTGGCTTTAGTTTAAAGACTTTGCGGTATATTGGCTAGTTTAGAGACTTCGTAGTCTATATATAGTTTAGGGACATTGTGGTCCTATTGGATTTGGGACTTGGAAATTGATGAGTCTAAAATCAACTACTACTTTTAAATATTTTTATATTCTAATTTCAACTTACGTTCAAATCACATGGCCATGATCCTACCGTGTAGTATAATTGGGGTATCGAACCACATGGATAATGTATTATATTTTAAATAATTTTTACTAGTCTAGGTTATTGGGTTTTTGAAAATTGAGTTGGTGGTGACAAAGACAATCAAGATATTATAACTAAGTTAAACAGGACATAGAGAGGCTCTAGGGTTCAGGTTTTCTGTCCTTCTTAATCATGAAACAAATATGTTTTGATGTTTGTCTATATCGCATGTGGTACTGTCACTGCCACGTGCGGTATAGACTGTCGCCAAGTACGCCGCGTACGACACATTCACTACCCGCACAAAGAACTAAGTGTTTGTTTATGCGTTTGAAAGGTTTTTTGATCTTTCGATTGGCTTTTGGGCTACCAAGACTAAAGTGTTTTAGGTACGAAATTATATTATTTCCCTATACTGTTGGAATACACATGAAAAGGCATCACAATCAATCCAGGATTCTCAGCTATGCACCAGCAGGGGTTTATATTAGTTGGATTTATTTTCTCGTTTAGAGAATTTGTATTAAAGAGAGAATATTACAAAATAAGGAAGGAAATAGAAAGTGGTAATTAGGAGAGATATGGAGCTGTATGTGGCGGCTATAACAAGGGTAACATAATACTCAAAATAATTTAAGTTGCTATTGTATGAAACAACACTCTGTAACCTCCTCTAAAATAAAAAAAAATAAAAAAAGAGTATTCTTGTTCTTCTCAAAGTTGTTAGCTTGACTCAAATTTATCATGATATCAGAGCTAATACGATCTTGAAGTTTGAAGATTGAAGATTGAAGCAACAAAATCGAAGTTTGAAGATTGAAGTTTATACCTTTCTCTTCTAACTGGTATCATCTCCGTGATTGGTGCTTTTAACTTTTGTTTTATTTGTTTTATTCTGATAAACAGCAAAAACCTTATAATCCTTATGATTCTTTAAACCCCGATCTAAAAAGAAAAAAGAAAAAAAAAAGGAGGAAGAAAGAAGGAAAAGAAAAGAAAAGAAAAACTAGAAAAAAAAAAAAAAGAGTCTCTTGCGAAGAACAGAATCCCAAACTTACCCATATAAGCAACCCTGCATATTGAAAAAGAAAAACTGAAGGAACTTTTTTTTCTCAATAACAATCCACAGAGAGAAAGAAAGAAATTCTCTTGCTGTTACTATATATATTTTTTTTCTCTTAGTTGCTGTGTAATATCAGCTGGGTACTATTGTAATAGGTTAGAAAAAAAAAGAATAAAAAAAAAGAATAAATTAAAGGAAAAAAAATAAAATAAAATAAAAGGAAAAAAATAAAAGAATAAAAAAATAAATAAAAGGAAAGAAAAACAAAAAACAAAAAAAAGGAAATATACGTTTCAATTATCTACCAAAGGATCTTTATTTTTTTTTCCTCTAAGAATAACCTTCTGTTGGTACATCTTGATACTTGCATAATTAAAGTAAAACAAAAACTTCAATTTGCTCTTTGAAATTAGGATATTTTTTCTGGTAGGATAAGAGCATTTGTTGTTTTATATTAATCTTAGGTTATCTTGGTAATTTGTTTTTATTTTTTTTATTTTATTTTTTTTGTCTCCATAACAAACTTTGTTTCCCAATATACAAAGTAGATAGTAAAAGAGAGAGGAAAGGGGATTTATTTAATAAGGAAAAAGGGTGACATTGTTTTTCCTTCATTCTGGTTGGAGAATAAGGAAAAAGGCGATTCATGCATCTTAACAAGTTACCACAACCATTTTATACATTTTCAAAGTCTAAATCGTCGATCCAAACCGTTAGATGTGATCTCTACAATAAAATGTGCTTGGAGACCAAATTTTACATTTTTTGAAATTTTTTACTATTTATTAAGATGGGTACAAAAACTAGTCAAATTCAGACCATTGAATTTTGTACCCATCATAATAAATAGTAAAAAAATTCCAAAAAATGTAAAATTTGATCTGGAAGCACATTTTATTGTAAAGATCGCATCTAACGGTTTGGATCGATGATTTAGACTTTGAAAATATAGAAAATAGTTGTGGTAACTTGTTGTAACTTGATCCCTCCTCTATATATATGTATGTGTGTATATGTATATATATGTGTGTGTGTGTGTGTGTGTGTGTGTGTGTGTGTATACGAGATGGGCTACGGTGAGCCATGGAGTAAAATGAGTTGGTGCTCCATGACACTATATTTCTATTTTGAAACTCCAAACGACCGATCCAAACCGCTCAACATGATCTCCGTATTGAAATGTGCTTGAAGACCAAATTTTACAATTTTTGAAATTTGTTTACTATTTATTAAGCAATTTTGAAAATCGCTGATCCGATGGTCCAGAAATTTTTACTGTTCACAGCAAAACAACAATTTTCAAAATTGATTAATAAATAGTAAAAAAATTCCAAAAAATGTAAAATTTGGTCTCCAAGCACATTTCAACATGGAGATCACATCTAATGGTTCGGATCAGTTATTTGGACTTTGAAAATAAAAATACGGCGTGGAGTACAAATGTGTTTTACTCCATGGCTCACCGTAGCTCATCTAATATATACACATATATAGAGTAAAGCTAGGGTGTGATGTGCTCACCAAGAGAGTTTGGTGAGCACAACTCCAAAAGTTCATTTGATCGACTTCAAACGCCGAATCCAAAACGTTGAAATCCATATGCTTCATGAGTGATGCATGTGCATGCAAAATTTTGAAAGTTTCGAGTTCATTTGCTACACGGTCAAGCGGTCAAAGAAATGAATATTTTATTAAGTTAAATAATAAGTTGTTTTATATAGTCAATTTTTATTATTTCTTTGACCGCTTGACCGTGTAGCAAATAAACTCAAAACTTTCAAAATTTTGCATGCACATGCATCACTCATGAAGCACATGGATTTCAACAGTTTAGATTTGGCGTTTGAAGTCGATCCAATGAACTTTTAGAGTTGTGCTCACCAAACTCTCTTGGTGAGCACATCACACCCTAGCTTTACTCTACATATATATACATACATACATACATACATACATACATACATACATACATACATACATACATACATACATACATACATACATACATACATATATACATATATACATACATACATATATACATATATACATATATATATATACATATATACATATATATATATATATATATACATATATATATATATATATATATAGAGAGAGAGAGAGAGAGAGATGGGCTATGGTGCATTGGAATGTATAGACTCTTTTGTACATTGGACTATAAATTACCGGATTCAAAGTCCAAATAACCGATCCAAACCATTCATCTTGTTCTCCATATTAATATGTGTTTGGAGACCAAATTTTACATTTTTTGAAAATTTTTTACTATTTATTTTAGATTTATTGAAAATCGCTGTTTTCAGACAAATCTGAACCATAAAAAAAATAACGATTTTCAATAAATCTAAAAAAATAGTAATAAATTTCCAAAAAATGTAAAATTTGGTCTCCAAATACATATTAATATGGAGAACAAGATGAACAGTTTGGATTGGTTATTTGGACTTTGAATCCCGTAATTTATAGTCTAATGTACAAAAGAGTATACATTCCAATGCACCATAGCCCATCTCTCTCTCTCTCTCTCTCTCTCTCTATATATATATATATATATATATATATATATATATATATATATATATATATATATATAAATACAAGAATCTGTCACTATCTGTAAGGGTAGGAAAGTGCCTATTATCGAAGGTATCACTGCTACCGATGAAAGTATCCACGACGATACTGATAATAGAAAACAAATTCCCCTCACAGATATTTATAGATTCTTATCTATTGATGTTTCATTTGTACGAAAGTGACAATAAATATAGCAATAATTATCGCATACAATAGAGTGCGCATGATCAATTGCACCGTATGGCGTATACTATGAAACATGGGCGAAACTAGAAAATTTGAATAGGGGACTAATCTATAAAATGTAATATATAAAAAAGACAAAAATATTATTGTTAGCAGGAATTGAACCCATGGGCAAAACGAGTTATATATATATATATATATATATATGAGCTAGGCTACGGTGAGTTGCGAAGTAAAGCAACTATTTTACTTCACGCTCATATTTTGCGATTTTAAAGTTCAAAACGTCGATCTGAACCGTTCATCTTGTTCTTCATATTGAAATGTACTTGGAGACCAAATTTTACATTTTTTGGAATTTTTTTACTATTTATTAAGCAATTTTGAAAGTCGCTGATCTGATGGTCCAGAAAATTTTACTGTTCACAGAAAAACAGCAATTTTCAAAAATGCTTAATAAATAGTAAAAAAAATTCCAAAAAAGGTAAAATTTGGTCTCCAAGCACATTTCAATATGGATTAAACATCTAACGGTTCGGATCGGTCGTTTGAACTTTCAAAATAAAAATACGGCTTGAAGTAGAAACGCGTTTTACTTCGTAACTCACCGTAACCCACCTCATATATATATATATATAACTACAAGAATCTGTCACTATCCGTAAGGGTAGGAAAGTGCCTATTATCGAAGGTATCACTGCTACCGATGAGAGTATCCACGACGATACTGATAATAAAAAACAAATTCCCCTCATAGATATTTATAGATTCTTATCTATTGATGTTTCATTTGTGCGACCACATATTTGTTATAAAATGAGGGAGGCTAGACTATATAAAAGTTCAAAGAACAAAAATAAATAAATTAAATTCTAATATATATAATTTTTTTTTTTTTAAATTATAGAGTGTCTTAGCCCTCTTTGACATACACATAGATCCACCCTTACTATGAAACAATATATCTGTTGGTACTAACTACTTCTAATCGACTTCATTTGTTTTTTGTATCTTCCTATTACTAATAATTTGTTTTAACTTTTCCGATCTCCGACTTCACAGCTTCAACGAAGATTTTTCAAAAAAAAAAAGAAAATATCATAGTAGGAAAAATCGGTATCGGTATCGGGATCGGTCCCGGCCGATACGGGATCGGAGGATCGGATCGGAATCGGCTCAGGATCGGCTCAGAATCGGGTTTTTTTTTTTTTTTTCTTTATGATTTGCTATGTGAGGATCGGCTCAAGATCGGATCGGGGCCGGCCGATACCGATACGGATCGGCCGTATCGGATCGGTATCGGCCGATTTTGCCTACTATGGAAAATATTCCCAACCTCCAATCTTTAACTAATAATTTGATAAATGAAATGAAAGCTTGACCCTTATTTTTACTCAAAAAAAAAAAATTCCTAACCTACAAGCGATTGATTAATTTGTCATGTGCACCATTAACGTGTATATTTTTTTGCCTATCCTTTCGTTTTAAAATATCTACAAGCGATTGATATGGTAATCACATGGTTTATCTTGTGTAATGTTGGATATTAAGTACTTGGGACCAGCAAAATAATCATTCAGATAATATTTTTTTCCAAAATTCATTAGCATATATTTTGATGGGTTATCGTGAATATTGATGCACCACCTCAGATTTTAATGTGCGAAATAACTAGAAATATAAACTATGTACGAATTCACACATTCACATTCATATAAAATTCAAGCTTTCTAGAAAACATTAATTTTACATCAATAGGGAATTCAAAGAAATGAAAAGTTCACTATAAAAAAAACTGTGCTAAGAATTATACACCAAATTTATCTCAAGCTAATTGAACAGAAACAAGATATTACATGCTACAATGGCCTGAGTTGTTTTTTTTATTTAGGTACTCAGAGCTCGGATTTTCTTGACTTTCAAGACTTTTAAGGATCATCTTTCTTTCTAAGATCACACATATGCACTACTTCAAGCACTACTCTATCCCAAAACGAGGGGCCCCTTTTTCTATGTTTATGCTCAACCGAGGGGCCCTTTTTTTTATATTTATGCCCCTTTTTTTTAATTTTTTTCGACACCTGCTTGTTGATTGGCAATTTCTTCTTTACCTTGGTCTTCTGTTTCGAGTCCTTATTTACCATCAGAGCACCGTTTGATGTTTTTGGGTCCAATGGTGGACGAGTTATTCCATCCCATAGTTTGCAGAAAAGTAGATATTTCTATTTCAGGGTTATATTAGTTTGGAATTAAACAATAATATAACTAAATAAATACATGCTACTCATGATAAATAGTAAATACAAATACAACAAGGTACTCTTGTGTATTTTTCTTGTTTATGCAAATGAGTTCTCAAATGAATCCTCAATTAGGCTTCAGTTTGCAACTGACAAATTTCATTTGCATCAAGCTTCCTGATGCACAGTGGGCTCATTTGATGTGCTAGAAAATGAAGGAAAATGTTGCTTGATTTGTTGGAAAATGAAAGAAATAAAGCATAGTAGTCCAATTTTGCCTCACAGTGTCTCCTCCAAAATTTTGCCAGAAAACACAAGAAAAAGATCCTTGAATTCCTTCATTTTTGAACACATCAATCGAGTCCAGTGTCAACTTAACAAAATTGAATCTTAAAAGCAAAACCTGGTGCTAGACTAAAACATAAAGAAGATAGACCTGGTTTTAAACTGTTATTATACAGTATGGGCAGCGAAGTATCACTTTTGGGATAGGAGGTGCCTTAAGAATATACCTTTGTACTAGGTGGCTTCACTGAACAAGCATCAGGGTACAGATCATAGTAGACAAGATTCGCCAATTTATCAATTTGTGGTTCAATTTTGAATACAGAATCAGCAACATCTGTGGGATCAAATACCTTTTCTACCTGTACAACATTTTAATTGATTATTAACAATCAAATAATATTTACAGGCATGAAGCCTTATAGAAATCATAGCAACCAGGGTTTTAGTACCAAATCAAATCAATCAAATAAAAAAAGAATAAGAAATTAATCCTCCGAATAGATGAAATATAAGGCACCTTTGTGGGACATACCTTAGCAGAATTGTTCTGCACCTGCTGATGGATGTGGTCCACGACCTTGATGCACACCTGGCACTCTATGGGTGGTGTGCTATACGAGGCAGCATAAGAGAAGAGAAGAAGCCATGAGAGGAGAAACAATGTCAAAGAGACAACTCTCGCCATGGATTGCTGAGTTTCTTTGTTGTTAAATTTCCGCGAGCACTCCAGCGTTTCAATTTATAGAACACTTAAGAACTTTTGGAAGTGCTCTCCAGTTCATAAAACAGGACATGTCCATACTTCTCGAGACGCCACCAACAAAATTTTGGATTTGACTAATATGCTATGGGTTGCATAGAGGTCTCCCGTGCTACGGCTAATATGATTTGGCTAATATCCTAATGGTCGATCCGAACTGTTCATCTTGTTCTCCATATTAATATGTATTTGGAGACCAAATTTTATATTTTTTGAAAAAAAATTTACTATTTTTTTAGATTTATTGAATATCGCTGTTTTTTATGGTCCAGATTTGTCTGAAAAACAGCGATTTTCAATAAATCTAAAAAAATAGTAAAAAATTTCCAAAAAATATAAAATTTTATCTCCAAACACATATTAATATGAAGAACAACGACCGTTTGGATTTTGAAAAGTCGAATATTGAGCCGTAGCACGGGAGGCCTCTATGCAACCCATAGCACCGTAACCAAGTCCCAAAATTTTTGTATAATTAAATATCAACAATATATAGCCAGCTGGGCCCACCCATGAGCGATGAATGATCATTGATCCATACTTCTCGAGACGTCACCATGTTTACGTAATATCAAATGCCAATATATATAAAACAAATTATGAATTGAATATGTGAAATGAATTATGAATAACACTGTTCCCCAACAACTTTTTCTACGTTCAATTCAATGATTCATGATGCAACTCCCAACCATAAATTATCAATTGTGTAATGAACGCGAAATTATGAACCCAATAAGCACGAGCTCCAAACCCTACCTTCAATAAATGAACGACCAGACTTCATTAATTATAATAATTAGCTTTTCACACAATCTTTTTTACAAATAGACCAATACCAACCCATTCATTTCAAACATATTCAATCACATTATTAATTTAAAAGTCAAAATACAAATGTACAATCAATTATGTACAAATGAATATTTTTTTTATCAAAGGAAATTTTTTTTAAAAACATGAAATCTTTTTTTACTCCCTTAATTTTCAAAATTTAAAACATAAACATACTTCCTTCAATAAATTTAAGAAAACCTAAAATTGTTTACTAATCGTGCAAATAAATTTTTGTTGACATGTTCTTTTTATTACGGGATAACTTTCATATATTTTCTAATTACGCATATATAAATAAAAGCAAAATAAATATTGCTCGTTGACTGTGTAGTGTTAATATGTAACTATAGCATCAACATAATTAAAAAATGTGTAATGTTTGATCGATTAAATTTGATGAAATTTGCGTATGAACAACGCAATAATATAGGCACCAAGTCTTAAAAAAACCTCCTGCAAAATGCAGGGTCCAACTCTAATATATCTAAATATTGATATTTTAGATAAAAAAAATAATATTCGTAATTCCTATGAATAATTCCTATGTGAATAATTCAGGAATTATTTTCTTAAACAACGTAAAAGCTATTTAAATGGTTTCTCTGTTTGGAAGTTTATAAAAATGAATAGTAATAGAATTATCCGTGAACCATGCTATTTAAAAGTTTGAAATATTTTCCAATTTATTATGTAATTAATTGGAGAAATTAAGTTTAGATCAACACCGGCACTTTGGTTTTGCCAATTTTTAACATCTTATAAAAGATTGGATATCTCAGATAGTATGAGAAGAAAAAATGATGTTGCATTAATTAGTTTTTCATGACTATCAAATTTCAAATCTTTAATTTGTTTTTCTTAAAAAAAGACAAGAATTAATTAGGGTGGAATAATATATGAAGGAGTTGTAAGTCATTGTTTTATTTATAGACAACAACAGCTTGGGCCCACCCATGAGTCATGAATGATTCATACTTTAATTTCGGGACGTCACCATCTTTGACAGCGTAATATCAACGGTATGAAAACAGAGCTGCTGAATCAAATCTATTGGGTATGAAAACAGAGCTGCTGAATCAAATCTATTGGGTATGAAAACAGAGCTGCTGAATCAAATCTATTGGGTATGAAAACAGAGCTGCATCAACTCTAGTTGGAATGATCGACATAATATTTCCCCCACGTTTCTCACATTGACACCTGAGGGACCAATCACTCAATTATGAAAAAAAAAAAGCATGAGCTCCAAACCCAAGTTTTAATAAATGCAAGACCGGACTTTATTTTTAGTTGGGAATCAGATCTCCTGTCCTCAGAGTCACTGCGGGGTGGGCCCAATTACTGTTAAAGGGTTTAGGGTTAAAGTGGTTTTGGATTTAGGATTATATGGGGACCCACTCTGCAGTGACTCTGGGGGCAGGAATTTCCTGCCCCCAGGGGAGCAGACGATTCGGTTCTTTTTAGTTGACGTGTTCAGAACACTGTCGTGCCGTACTAGTACGTTAAAATTTCTAAACATGATATGCCATGCTGTATTAGACAATATTGAAGATGAACACAATATGTTTAGCAACACATTATAGTGTGGCATGCCGGTTTTTCTTTTTACTTTTTTAGAATTTGATAAATTTTATAATATGATAAATTATAAATCTGTGTAGTTTTAATCCTAGCTACTTTTGTCTCAAGTCAAAAAAAAAAATATTTCTTTTACCCATTTTTTTAAATTTTTTTTCTCTGATTATTCTCGTTATTTTTCTCGACGATCAGTGATGAATTTTAAGAATGTAAAAATATAAACGTTATCTACTCAGTTTTCTCTTTCAAATGAGATCCATAAAGAAATACTTTTGAGTTATTTTGAAATCATTTTTTTAAGTAAAGTCTATGAGCGCTTTACATTTTCAAGCTTTTAAACCTTTGATGTTACCATTTAAACTATTGTGTTCAAGCGTTTAAACTTTTGATATCGATCATATAATATCACACATTCATTTAAATCTCCGTATACAATCATTAAAAGTAGTTGTGTCAAACATTTAAATAGTTTCCATGTCAGGTTTAAAAGGCCATAGACTGACCTTTAAAATCTTGAGAATTTTAAGTGCTCATGGCCTTTCCTTTAAAAATAAAATAAAAACAATGACTTGAAAATAACTCGAAAGTATTTTTTCATAAATCTCATTTAAAAGATAAAATTAAGTAAAAAACATGTATATTTTTATATTCGCAAAATTCATCACAGATCGTCAAAAAAATAAATAAGAATAATCAAAGGACAAAAAAAAAGTTAAAAAAAGTAATTATAATTCCCCCGCATAACATTCCCCCATTTTCCCCGTCTAACTATCTTTCCATAATTACCAAAAAATACTTGTTTTAACTAACTACTGGGTCCTACCAAGTAATACTGTATCTCGTCTACCTACCATTTTTTTAATTTTTTTTTTTTTTTTTTCTCCGTGTTACTGAGGTGAGTCTGAGGCGATTTTCTCTGTCAGTCTCACATCTCAACTCAGGCGCTCTCAATTCTCAACTCTTATCTCAACGCTCCACTCAGGCAATCATGCTGTCAGGCAATCTGGCGAGCTGAAATTTTTGTCAGGTAACTCATTAGTGCGATCTCAATTGATTTATAATCTCTGATCTTCGTTTTGTATTTTTTTATTTGTGATTTCTGTTTGAAGCATCTGACATCTCTATTTGTAGTTGATTTTCAATCGTTTTTTAATTACGTTTAACTTTTGATGTTTATTTCCGTACAATCTGATGAACTAGAGTGATAAGGATGAATACTTCAAGAATATATATATATATATATATATATATATATATATATATATATATAAAGAGAGAGAGAGAGAGAGTGTGGCTAATATGCATTTGGTTGCATACGGACCGAAGTGCTTACGGTTCAAATTTGATTTTTCAAAATCCAAACGGTCGATCTGAACCGTTCATCTTGTTCTCCATATTAATATGTGCTTGGAGACCAAATTTTATATTTTTTTACTATTTATTAAGTATTTTACAAAATTATTGATCCAACGGTAACTTAACAAAACAGTAAAATCAGCAGCTACCGTTGGATCAACAATTTGGTAAAATACTTAATAAATAGTAAAAAAATTCAGAAAAATATAAAATTTGGTCTCCAAGCACATATTAATATGGAGAACAAGATGAACGGTTCAGATGTATACATTTTTTTATGGTGATAAAATCGTTTACCATTTCATTTAAACTTCAATAGCCAAATCCATTTAAAAAGATGTATACATTTTCCTTTCTTCCTCACAGAGCTTATCGTTTTAACAATAGCCTTGGGCTCCTCCTCACATTTGCCATCTTCTACTTTGGTGGGCCCTGAAGTAGTTGATCTTAAGTCATATTGTCTCTGACTTAAAAAAAAAAATCTCGAGTTGATAGGCTAGAGTTGATCCTTCATTCTGGCCCATAGCATTTCAGATCAGTTCACCTTTGTCTTGATGTCCTTAATTATAAAAGCCTTCTTTAAAATAACTATGTTTTGGGCCGGAATGGTTTCTTCATAATGTTTTTCTTTGTTTGAAAATATAGAGGTTTATTTCAAACCTTTTGAAGTGTCAATTAGTAGTAAGATTTGAAATATCATGGGACTTCGAGCTATCAGAATTTTTTTTTTTATAAATCACAAGTAAGAATGCTAATATATTCTTTTTTTTCAAAAATTATAGGTACCGTAGACTCACTAATTAAATAGCGAACTATTCGGTTGACCGAACCTTTTGACCAATTAAAATGCGAATTTTATGAATAAAACACAAATTTTACGAATTATTCGCTTTTTTAACGAATTATTCACGATATTTAAACAAATTTTACTTTTGTGGGCCACTTGCCAGTGCAAAAGAACTTAGGTCACGAGTCTCCTCCTTGAATAGATGACCCTTTGACCCAGTTCAAGTAGTACCTATTCCGCTTGCACCCCAACCTTCTTTTATAAAAACCTTAACACTCTCAGTAATTTCTTTCTTGCATGTGGGACTATGGATGCGGCAAGAAGGAAAAACCGGACACAATATTTTTGCTTCTAGATTTTAAAAGCTTGTTTATATTGATAGACTTAATCAGGGGCGGACCCAATATAGAACCAGAGGGGGGGCACTGGATTTCAAGTTTTAGTGGTGATTTATTGGTACTGATCGACTTTGCTCCTCCCTGGAATTTTTTTTGCCCCCATTTAGATGTTTGATTTGTATTTCGGGTTAAATTTAGTGTTAAAATCAAAATAAATTTTCTTGAATTATAATTGATAATTAGAATTCTAAGTTAAAGCATCATAAATTATAAGCCAGAGTATTGGAAAATATAAGTCAAAGTATTGTTTTTTTTATTAAGTATCCAATTAGTTAATAGGTTTAAATCTGATAAGCTATTTAAACCTGATTCGATATTTTTCGGCCTCTCCTGACGAAAATCCTGAGTCCGCCCCTGAACCTAATCTCATATAAAAGAAAGCTCAAAAGTCCAAAATTTTAATCTCATATATTGATGGGCCTAATTTCTAATCTGAACTCATTGTATAATTCTGAATTATTCCTGAATCATAAATTTTTTACCTCGTCGAACTGAACCCGAATAATTAATTTGTCACTATTGTAGGTCCCATCTTGTAACATGCTCTACATTTTAACACACAGGATTCACCATAGAGGATCTAAACTCTCTCCCTTTCTCCTAACCTCCTTTCTTTCTCACCTCCAAATCTCCACAAAATTAAAAGGCAAAAAATTAATGAAATTAAAGGGCTGGACGGGTAAGACCGAGTCGCCGAGTCAATTGGATTTTTTTACCATCCCTAGATATAAGTATCAAAATTAAAGGGCAGATAATTAATGAAATTGAGTTCGGTATCTCTTACCATCATCATAATATTCCATTAATTGGGGACCTAGGTGTAAAAAAGACAGAGAAGCAGTAGCAGCAACTAGCAAGTCATGATGGGCCACGAACTAGAGTGGAAAAAATGGCACTGCAGAGGCTCTGTTTCAGGACGGTTACGGCATACGAGTTGATTACGTGCTGTGACTCGCGTGTTCCGTGCTGTGATTATTCGTGTGCCGTGATAATCTTTAGAAAATTTGACACATCACGTCACGCAAAAGATCTAGTCACGTGTAATTAAGACCATTTAATATTTATCAAATGTTGAATTTTGAATAAACTGATATAAATTATGATTAAATTGTCACACGAGTCACGTTTGGCCACTGCATGGTTAATCACGGCATGACTCCTGTGGCATGACCATTCACGTGTCATGACCACCTCTTGATATTTTAGTCACAACATGGCACATAAAAAATTAACTTGATCATGGCATGACACGGCATGACACGGCATGAGACCAAAGTCACGACGTGTTAGCCACAGTACGACATGGCAGGGCACTTTTTTCACTCTACACCGAACTGTTGGGCATTTGCAGAAATACCCATTAAATTTCTGGGCTTTTCTATATCCCAACCCAAAAATATTGATTCCCCAGTGCTAACCTTCACCAGATCCTACTCTAATCCACCTCTGACCTCCCTTCCTCCTTCCTTAGATTTCCAATTTTCCGTGGGTCAACAGAGTATAACACTTCGTGTGGCATGTACATGACAAGCTGAGATCTCAATTTAAAGTTTTAAACTGTGTATATCCCATCTCTTCACTCGCTTTAGATTTAATTAGGTAGTATATAACATAGAGGATCTAAACTCCTCTCTTCTTTTCTAGATTTCCGATTAACCGTGTCTCAACAGAGTGTACAACTTCGTCTGGCAGGTTAGACATCTCCAAGAAAACTGTGTAGGTCCTATCTTTCAATTAGCTCTACATTTAAATACACAGGATTTACCATAGAGGATCCAAACTCTCTCCTTTCTCCTCCTCTCCTCTTTCTTTCTCACCTCCAAATCTCGACAAAACACTTCTCAAATGGAGACCGAGAAATCTGAAACCCCAATCCAAGCCACCAACAAATCGGGCACCAGATCAAAACCCAAAACCCGAAATCCAAAATCCAAATTCAAGAAATCGAAATCCGAATCTGCATCTGCTACGATAATCTACGTGCCAGTGTTGGTACAGAGCCTCCCATCGGACACCTCCACCGCCGCCACCACCACCACCACCGCCGGGAAGTCGAGAAAGGCGGCCCAACCTGTGCTCAATGAACAACAGATGAAGGACTGGCGGTGCCAGGCCGACGATTGCACGGCTGATGCGAATGCTGTTGGAAGGTACTACCAGAGGCACCGGATTTGCCCGGAGCACTCAAAGGCACCGTCAGTGCTCTTCAATGGGACCCAGCAACGGTACTGTCAGCAATGCAGCCGGTATCAAATCTAGATCTCCTTTATTGTATTTCCATGTTTTAATGATTTGGTACACTAGAAGTCTATAGAGGTCAGGTCAAGGAAGTAGATAATTACTGATATAATTACTGATTAGCATACCAGTAGATAATTACTGATTAACATACCAGGAGATTATTACTTATCATCTCTATCTAGTGCTATGCTAAACAGTAGTACTTCAGATGATATGTAATTATCTACTGGTATGCTAATCAGTAGTACTTAAGATGCCCAATTTTAGGAATTCCCATCCGCTGAGATCTCTCAAACTTTGAAATGATATGTGGAACATCTTGACCGTTCAAATACTTTCTGCATGAATCTCAAAGCACAATAATACTGGCCCCTGCATTCTGGAAAAACTTAAAATTTGGTACATATCCTCTCAGATATCTCAAATTTTCTCTAAAGCTGGGCCAATATTTTTTTCTGTGCCTATTCGGAATAAAGGGGTCAGTATTATTGTGCTTTGAGATTTGTGCAGAAGGATTTGAACGGTTAAGATTTTCCGCATATCAACTCAAAGTTTAGATATCTCAAGGGATGTGAATTCTGGTTTAAATGCTGCTGTGTCAGTATGTTAGCTAATTTCAAAACCTGGGGCTGCCACATTTAAATGATTTTTTTTTATATATCTAGAATTGCATTTAGATGTAGGAGAGAATTAGGTTTTGGCTTAACATGCTAGTTTTACAAGTACAGACCTATAAAGGCAAAAAAATATGCAATATGGTATTATTAAACAAACAAAAATAAGAAAATAAAGCACAGGATTGGTTCTTTTATTTTAGATAGGTTTTAGAGTGAGGCTATGGTACTATGCATAGCATGGATTGGTTCGTACTATGAATCAATATCTTCATTTTCAAAGTTCAAATAGTCGATTTGAACCGTTCAACATGATCTCCATGCGAAAATCTACTAACATAATAAATTTTACATTTTTTATAATTTTTTTACTATCTTTTTAGATAGGTAGAAAATCACGGTTTTTGAATGGTCCAGAATTTTCAAATCAAGTGATTTCCTACCTATTTAAAATAAATAAAAAGTTTGTAACAAATCTAAAATATGTTCTACAAGTACATTTTCATATGGAGATCATGTTGAACAGTTCATATCAACAATTCAAACTTTGAAAACGGAGATATTGATCCATAGTACGGACCAATCTGCGCTATGCATAGTACAATAGCCTCACTGCAGGTTATAAATGACTTGTTTCTATGTTTCTTTTACATTAAATATTAAATCTTTGTAAACATGAAATGAGCAGGTTTCATGAATTGACAGAGTTTGACGGGTCAAGAAGGAGTTGTCGGCGCCAGCTGTGTCGCCGACGCCTCCTCCGCACTCTCAACACCTTATCCAATGAAGAGGTGGAGCAGCTCTAATATCTTTCATAGCCTCTCGGGTCTCTTCATCTTGCCATGCATATCTGGTACATGTCTAACATTTGCTTTAGTTTTCTTCCTCAAATGGATTTATCATTACGTGGGGTTCACCATTTGTTTTTATTAGAAGTTGTAATAAAATTATAGAGTTAATTGGTGCTATTATTAGATGTGGATTATGCTTGTACCTGACTTGACTGGTATCTGGCAAAATCTGATCAGGAACTGTGAAGTGTCATTTTTTAGGGGAGGTTCAGATTTAATCTGGACCCTTCTGATCTCAATCGGAGGTTCCAGATTAACCGGAATCTCCTGAAGTACCTTCTCTTTTCAAACAATTGGTGGTTGTGTCAAAATCCTACCCCTTGAACAAAAAAGCACACTTTATTTAATTTTAGAAAATTGTAAAAATAACTTTTCTTTTAAGCATATTCTGTAATAGACCTGAAATGTTACCGATTACCTTGTACCCATTACCTTGTAAAAAGAACTTTTCTCAGAGGATACGCACTCATGGGTACGGGTACGGGTAAAGACTATTTGTACCCATTACCTTGTACAGTAATATTATTAAAAACAAAAATTGTATATATAAATATATATTTGTATGTTAATGATGCATGATACGATAATAGTTTTATTTCCTACCCTATATCTATTCAATAGCACTCTTTTATCCGTTTATTCGACCCGTATCGTACTTTGATAAGAAGGGTATGGGCAAGATTTTTTTGTTAGCTTTTCGGGTACGGGTAAAGGTATGAAAGTGCGTCCACCTGACCTCTTTTGTACCCATTGACACCCCTATATCTTACCTTATCTTTTCCTTTTATTATAAATTGAAATTAACATTATCATTATTGCAGATTTGTGCTTCACTTAAAAAGCAAAGCAATGCAGCACACAGCATTAAAGAGAAGAGAAATTTCTAGGGTTCTAAGAACAGGGAAAAAAAATAAAAAACAAGAAATGCTACAACTATGATTAATCCACCTCCATTGAAATTAAAAATCTAGATCTAATGGATAATTTACAATCCTTTTTGTATTTAATTAGTGGAAAATCAATGCTCCCTCTCTTCTGTCATTACTTGCTCTCTGTTTTTCTACTGATTGGTGTAAATGTAGTTAACACTTGGCAAATGCAAAATGTTCTTGCATTTGTAATCTATGGAACTTGAGGTTTTGCAAAATTGGGCCTAAATGAATATTGGGCCTTTAAAGGCCCAATATTTTTTTCCAATTTATGGTTGGTTTTAGTCTCGTTTAGCATAGTGGATTAATTTACCCGGGCCTAAATAGCTTATAATATATATTGTAGCACTCAATCATTATTTTAGTATTTTTTTAAAACGATTACATGATCCATATATGAAAATGTACAGGTGGACTAAATTTATATTTTTTTTAGAATTATTTTAGTATTTTTTGTATCAAATATTTCTTTCTACCTATCCAATAAAATAGTTAAAATCACTACGTAAGTAAAAAAAATAACTACTTTTGTCACTATCAGCAGCATTAAAGAGGGATATTTATGGTTCATTGTTTAACACTTTAACAATAGCATTTTGATTTCATCAAAATATCTTGTTGTTTGTCCAAACCTGTGGGGCCATGTACACGTGTCCCTTTGATAACGATTATTTGTGGCACATTCATAGTTCATACGAGTCCATTGTCAGTACTATGCTGGAAAGAGATATTTATAGCTATTTTCTACATGGGACCCACTTATCCTTCTCATCCTTATCCTGCCACGCCTACTCCATGTTTCACTCTTAAAGGCTGCTATGCAGCACCAAAGCTGCACACTTGCCTCATCTCCAAGAGAATATTTCATCTCATCAGTTTTCTATTACGAATTATCTATTTGTATCGTTACTTACACAAGAATAATATGAAAGTGTATAATTATCTTTTTATTAAAATCATTTTATTTTAAATTTATGACATACCTATTTTACTCATGAGAGAGTTGGCATATAAGTATTTAGAATATAACTATAAAACGACTTTTCTTGCAGAATGAAAAATGGTATATATTCTTTCTTTTGATTGCTTTATTACAGAATCTTTGATTGTTGAACTTACTCCAGTTGTGAAATAGTAACTGTATTAGTGGTGGTTCTTTAGACATGTATAGTTTGATGGTCAAATTTATGTTGCTTTGTGAAACAAATTACAATAGATGTTTAGACATTAATATTAAAAAGAAATTGAGGTGACTTTAGTTACATAAGTTCGAGAGAAAACAATAATATATTAAATGACAAAATCATAAAGACAAAATATGCAAATAGATCTGAATGTATTTCAATACGCTGAATTAATTATTCTTACAAATATTAGCACCATTTTCCTCACCTCGCACAAAGAAAAAGAAACAAACAAGCAAAACAAAAGAAAAGAGGAATGTAGGAAGAGTAAAAACAAATTGAAAATTCAAACATTAACATGCAAAAAAAAGTGACAAAAAAATAACTATGCATCAGTTAATACCAATTTTCTCATGTCTTAGTGAAGAAACTTAGAAAATATATATGGACAAAATTGTGGAGAGACTTAAGACTAATCAGCAAGATGCAATTAGAATTAATGATGTATTTATTATCTTTTTTAATTGTAACTATAAGCTCTACAAAAAACTTATCAAGTCTTAAGTATTAAGTAGTGATTGCTCCTTTTATTTATTTAATGTTTACAAACAAAAAAAAAAAAACTAACCTTCAGATATATATATTGTGCACTAACTTGCAAAAAAGCGAGAAAAAAATAGTTTTTTATATATTGTGCCTCCATAACTTTATAATAGTATTGTACGTTATTTTGTTTAACATGAATTTTGACTTTATAAATAAATATATAATTATTAAAGGTACTATTTTTGCACATATATTTTCTTAAGTTTGAATTACTAATTATAAGAATAATATTTGAGAAAATTATTTAATTAAATAAAAATATTGGACTAACAATTGATTCATTGTTATCTGAAATAGGCATAATGACAAATGAATTATTCGGGTTCGGTTCAGTGAGATCAAAAGTTCGTGATTTGAAAATAATTCGGGTATAATTCGAAAATGATTCGGTATCACAAAGAAATAGAAAAGAAATCCAAAAAAATTTAATTTTTTTTCTTGTTTGTTTCGTGTTTTATTCACATTTTATTAGCGAATAAGATATATATTACGTTTTTTTTCTTCTTTTTATTCAGTATTTGGTTTGAAAATGTAAAAAAAAAAACCGTTTTATTCGTAAATTATTTGCAAATAAAATGCATACCATATTACTATGGAAATAGGTGTGCAAGTTGGAGCAGTGCAAAATAGTGTTAATTATAGACTTGCTGGATGAGTTCACCTCCAAGTGAGTGTTAATGTTTCTCACCACTAAGTAGGTTATAATAATCATGCTGTTATCTCTACAAAGTTCTAAACTTATATATGGTACTGATTAAAACAAATCAGTGGATCGAGCTCCTCAAAAGTCTCTCACCATGACAGATCACCCCCTAGTCATTAATGTAGAATTATGTATATATTTTTGTTGTTCTTACAAAACCCTTAATTTATATTTATTTTAGTTACATATTTACTTTCCACCATAAATACATCACACTGCTTAATTCCATATATGACAAGCAAATTGTTTTATTTAAATAATAACGCTTAAAAAAACTTATCATCAATATTCTAAATAACGTGTTATAGCTTTTTTCGGATCTTAAATGCTAAGCTCTGAGATAAAACTACATTATTTTAGCTATGACAGCTATATATAACGTGTAACGTGTAGCGCAAATAGCGCATGCTATGCTACATAGGTTTTTTTTTCAAGGACCAAATTGAAAATGTCTTTTAAGGATCAATTTTTTTTAATGTCCAGATTGTTTTTGCTTCTAAATGAAAAATATAGATAGTTTATGACATGATACTTAGGTTATTTTGAATAAAAAAAATAATAATTAGTTTATGTCATGATACTTAGGTTATTTTGAATAAAAAAGATAAATAGTGTATGATATCATTAGTGACATTTTGAATAGAAATTTGGATTTTGCACTGGTTCAATATAGATATTATAATTCTTAATAATTTTGGTGTTATTTATTGCTCCATAAGACTTTAGATGATGGTGCTAATTAGTAGAATTATATAATATAATTTTTCAAAAAAATAAAAGAGGATAGTTTTTACTAGCTACGCTATTTGTGATAATTTTTTTTAATTTTTCTGTGAAGACGTGATAATCACTATTTAGAACCTTGGTTATCATGTTGCATTTTATATTTTTTATGTAACTTCTGATAAATTAACATTGGTTATATATAGTAATCTTAATTAATACATTACTTCAACTTTTAGCTCT